>CAUOFW020000447.1:1078446-1119174 GCA_963454935.2 Ilex paraguariensis
ATACCATATGCTAGCTGCAGAGCTATTACACCGATACGCCATATATCAGCTTTATTTCGTTGTAGAGTCTGTCTAGTCAAATCAAGAACTTCAGGAGCCTCTACCCACTCTACAATAGGGCGACTTGATGATGACTCACGAGCGATTGTGCATTCCTCATACAAAGTAGCACCAAAAGCTACTTTGATATCATAATCACAAAAAACAATGCTACTCAGAGTCAAATTTCGATGTGCAATAACTTCGTTATTATGGATGGTAGACAACCCGACAATAGTTTGTTTTAATATCACAGAAATGACCTTTTCTGAAAGGCCGTCTGCACATCCACGACCCATTTCTATCAAGGTGGACATAGCTTCGTCTTCACGTGGGATGACCACATGATAAACACCTTTGCTAGAGAAAGTGTTCCTTACATATAGGATGTGATTGGAAGCAGAGATCTGGCTGCTTCGATCAACTTCCCGGTAGAGTCGCTCAAACTCTTTTTGGTGCTTTTGACGGTGAACAGATTTAATTCTCACCCGCATATAATTTCCATCAGACAGTACCTCTTCTGCCCGGTGAATCTTTATTCCCAAGTTTTCGTCCACACCATGAACATTTCTGTATATAACTTTTTTCTCTTTATCGTATATCTCATATCTCCTGCCTTCAGCCATAGATGATAGCTATATTTTTAATAAGAGCTAGAAGGGTTGAAGAGGACAAGAACTAAAGATGGTTGTTAGGGGTAGAAATCGCGCGTTCGAATCTCATTCTTGAACACCAAGGATTCTGGCTGGCCTGTACCTTTTTTTAAAGCAATACAGTAGCCTTTACCTCCATCCCACATCGGGTAGAAGTCGTCTCCGCCCTGTCATATAAGTGAACACTTCCTATGGAAGAGGTACCCACTGCCATATAAGTTGACTTGAATTTAGGATAAATATAGTTTAATTTGAGGAATTGATTAGACTTAAAAGATTGATTAAAATTTTTTAAATTAATCTCATCTTTTATGACTTAATAACATAGTTAGTGTTTGCACATGTTCACAATAATTCAATATGATTACATAATGCTACTCTAATTGTGTGATTAAATCTGACCAGTATGGATGGAAAGGATCCAATACTGGGGGATACCTTAAAAATTCACTACTCTAGCTAAATTATGTTAGTGCTTTATTAAGTTCAAGCCACAAGGTAGATTCAATTATTTGTAATTCTTGCTACTCTATCGAACTTTGAACTCTTTGTTATTCTTTGGCACTAAATCAGAATTTGTTACCACTACATGCAGATGGTATACAATGGTGCACGTTAATGTGTCCATATTGAAGACATGTAATTTCCTAAGGTAGAATGATCTCACAATTTGTTATTAATTTGAATTCACGATAAATTGCATTGAACATGTGGAATTTATTAGAAAAAAGATAGAGATGGTGGGTAGCGATGGGGGTGGGGTGAAGCGTGATGGGTGGCAGAGTATGTAGCGCAGTTAGGAGGGACAGAAATTGTGGGTTTGGCCTACTGTGGCCTAGGGTGGCGGTGGGTGTTTTATGTAAAAATAATTAGATTGCATCTACGTTTCAAGTATTTTACCTATACTTACGCTCATAATATCCTAATAAATAAATAATAACCTAATAAATAAATAATAAATACTTACGCTCATAATATCCAATAATAAATAATAATCCAATAAATAAATAATGTTTAGGTTAAGAAAATATACTAAAAATATAAATAATTCAAAAAAATGATATAAAATTAAAAACATTACTATAAACTCGAATCATACAATCTTATTTTTTTGATAATCAATAAAAAAAAACATAACTTGCAAAAAATCTAATTTAACATGTAAAATATATAAGATTAAATTTAAGTTATTGAGCAACTCAGATATTAAGAGATATATTATAGAAAATATACTTAGCATTTAAAATATACAAGATTAAATTTATATACAAACACAAATCATACAAATTCAATATTTTGTGAACCAACACAAAGTAACAATATTTACTAAATAATCCAAATCTAAAGACTCGAGAAAAATGAGAAAAAATTACAAACAAGAGAAACAATACAAAATTATAAGTAATAATATGAATACGAATCATACAAATTCAATATTTAGTGAACAATACGAAGTAACAATCTTTACAAAATAATCCAATATTAAATAATGTTTAGTTTAAGAAAATATATTAAGAATATCAATAACTGAGAAGAATCATATAAACTTGAATCATACAAATTAAATAGTCAGGTCGTATCTTTTGGAAGTCGGTTGAATTTCTGATAGTTATGTTTGTTCATTTGACAACATTTGCAGACTTAGTTTATTTGTGGGAGTATTGTTATAATTTTTATTCTATTAGTTATGAATTCTGTTATTATTTAAATTAAGTTGATTATGAATGTTAAAATTATGAATTTTGAATCTACAATATAACATTGAATATTGTCAGCTGATATATTTTTTCAAATGTTTGAATTATTATGTTTCAGTAGTTATAAAATAATTTTTGTGGCTTAATAATTTAATATAAAAATATATGTTATGCATGTAGATTGATGTTATAAAAAATATTAACGAACTCATTTTGTTCGTCGTTTACTATAATGTTGTATTTTACTTTACATTTATGTATGCACAAATATTTGTAACAAATTTATGAGTAACACCGTGTCTTCAGGCACGGACAATCACTAGTATTTTATATTATAGATATATGCTTCAACTAGATTATTCTATAATTGGAACCGTTGATGCTTTTATTACAATTATTCACGGATTAAGCAAAGAGACTTAAACGAAACTCTACATAAGATTTAAAAACTCAATTGTTTGGTTGTTCAAATTAAATAAAAATTAATTAGAAATATTGTTGTTGGACCTGTTTTTTTTTTCTTTTGAAAAATTGTGAGCGGGGTATCTTTTAAACTACTCATGAGAAAATATGTTGACTAAATTCTTTTGTTGATAACTACCTTTAACTTGAATTGTATTGTAATTAAGTACTCTGTCACGCCCCAATTTTCATTAAAACGTGATTAAAACAAACACTTTGTTTATTTAAAAAAAACGCATGCCAATATGTTGTAAAAATATCTAGAAAAGTATTTTTTTAGTTGAAATGAAATATTGGATTTTTTTTTATCAAAACATATATATATATATATATATATTATTTTTTATTTTTTTTGACAGAATTTCTTTTGAAAATTGGGCTTCTAACTAGCTAATACGAGCATCCCTGTGAGAGCATAATATGATTTAAACTAATTAAACATCCACAACATGTCTCCGTCCAAAAATATAATCTAACTAAATCCAGGGTAGCAATTAGAGGCCCACGAAGTCCTCCCAAATCCGGATACATCCAACACCAATATATACCACAACTTTGTACCAAAAGTCATAACTTTACATTACAACATCCAAAATAATAATCCCTTTATGTGATGATCAAGTGTACACCAAAAATACCTCAAGACAACCTTTTTAAATACAATGTTTAAGTGCTAACATTTCTACATAAGTTCTAAAAGTAAATACAAAAAAACTCCAAAAGAGATTCTTTCTAGTCCAAGCTTCCACAAGCATTCCATCATTTATGCTTCAGGATGCATGCTAGTCTCTGAAAATATTAGTAAGGGATGATCAACCACACGCTTAGTAGGATAATCCTTTTCTCAAGCATTTACAAAATTTTAAAAACCAACATTCTACAAATCATACTAACAAGTAATGAAAGCTTTTTATAATTGAATACAAGTACAAGATAATAAGTAAAGTATTTATAAAAATATACAAGGTATAAATTAAATTTAAACCATCATAGCAAATACCATACATGCCTCACATACAGACAATATCATCAATCACATCGGTTCGCGCATGAACCATCCCCGGGCAACCTTTTGGGTCTTGCACCCTAGAGTCTTATTGCCCTTCTTACTTTTCAAGGGGAACATGTAAGGTACGGATTGTGACTCCACATAGGTCATCACTGAAAATCACTACCATAACCAATCACCTTTAGGACTAGTAGTCGCGTTGGCAACCCACTTAATAGGCCACAACCGTTTACTAACCCTTTGTCTGTCAGTATCAAGCATACATTTTTCAAAAATCATTATTTTCTATATCCATAAATTCTTTTGAAAACACATGTCATAACTTTGACATTTTATCAAATATGTGGTAAGCTCAAATCTCAAAAGTTGCATTTTCAAAGCAACACAACCATTTTCAAGAGAAAATAAGTCATATATACTATATACAAAATAATAGCATACTTCAAAACCCCCAAATCATAGGTTTAATCAAATACCCATAACTAAAATTAAACTACGGTATTTTCATTTCCAAGAGAATAAGTAATATTATGTACAAAATCATAACATACTTTAAAACCCCAAAATCATTAGTTTTATCAAATACTCATAACTAAATCAAACAAGGGTTTCAAATCCATAACACTAAAATCATTTCCATTTATAAGAGAATAAGTCATATTTTGTACAAGATCATAATATACTTCAAAACCTTCCAAATCATAAGTTTAATCAAATACCCATAACTAAAATCAAACAAAGGTTTGAAACTCACCACGCTAAAATCATTTTTATGCATGTAGATTCACAAATCCATGACATATTCAACACTACATCAAGATTTATAACAAGAATTTTGCCATCAACCATATAGTAAGCTTTAACTAAAGAAAATACATGAGATACACAATGTAAATGTAAGAGAAAGGAAAATCCTACCTAAGAATCAAGAATTCCAAGCCAAAATTCCTAGGATTTTCAAATAAACTCGAAACTTTATGGACATTCTTCTTCCCCTTTCTCTTTCCCTTTATCTTCTCCTAGGGTTCTAAGAGGTTTTGGGTAAGAGAAAAATGAAAAAAATGGAAGAAAAGGAGCTAAAATATGTGTTTTAAACATAGCAGCCCCGAATTCTATTGTTCATGGGTTGAAAAATCAATTTTCCCTCCGAAATTATGGTTTTGTCACTAAATATTCTAATTTGATCCATATAACTATCCTAAGATTTTTCGACGTTCCGAATTTATTTTTAATGTTATTTTAACCTAAAAACATTTAGTTTTATGATTTATCTCAAAATTAAAGTTAATTTATACCCGAAACACTAAAATTATTATTTTACCTTCTCCGAACTGCTATATGAGCTAAACGTCTATTTCAAGTTTTTTAAACTTCCCAGATTCAATGGTAATATTATTTTGACCTAAAAACATTAATATATTTACTTAGTTACCTTTACCAATCTAAAACACCTCTAAAAATTAAATTTGCCACAAAAGTCAATATATTCATCCTTCAAGCTTACACAATTATTCTTTTAACAACGATTCGAAATTTCTCTCATCATTTTAATTATTTTAAAAATATTATCAAGTTAATATCATTTATATTTATATGAAATACGGGATCTCACATACTCATTGATAAATTTTCAAATTTTTTCTTCACTAAAATACATTTTTTCTTATTTGAAGGTATATTAGTTTAACAATCCCATTTTTTGTGAAATTTGATTTATTATATTAATAGTTTCATATTTTAAGAGATTGAACATATTTGAAATTCAAAATTATACCGCATGGAATATACCTCAACAGCTTGACCTAGATTTTAAAATTATTTTTTAATATTAAACGACTCTGATTATTCTCAAATTTAACAATAGTGCCACTTTGCAATGTTACACTATAATGTAACACTGTTATTCATTAAAAGCAATATCTATATAATAAAGTTGAACGATTTTGAATTCAAGAGATAAAGAGCGGCTCAGATCATTTCGAGATTAAAAAAGGCATTATCCAACGGCCGCATATATTTCAAACTGTCTCAAGCTATTGACGTCTTAGATCATTTCAATCCGACGTACCATATTAGCTCTTAAAAATTTTTGCCGCTCAAAATTTTTAGTTTTTCAAAACTAACATCCCAAAATTTAATTCTCCAACTCAATCAAATTTGGCAATTAAGCGATCTCTCATTTCTCAACTCTGTCTCTCTCCATAAAATACAGATTACAACTATTATCATTATTTTTCTGATTTTATTTCTTATGTTAAATGATCACTTTCTATACTGAGATATTGACTGTCTATCACACTCTCATCTTTCATGATTTTCTTTCCAAACTGAGACACATGTCTCCCCAAAATTCTATCATAATGCAGTTGCTCTTCATTTTTACTGTTCATATCATACACACATTTTTACTGTACATACTATATCTACATGTTATACCTAGGAAAAGTTTCATCTAAATACTATGTAGTTGAGTCTAAATTCAATGACAACCCCTGTAACAATAACTTTTGTCTCTATTAGTAAATAAAATAATGATTTAACTAAATATTTTGTGAAAATATTAAAATTATCCTTTATTATGTAAATAGACTAAAATGTCATCAATTCTTTCCTCATTATATATGCGCTAGCCAGCCAGCAAACGTAATTTCAATCATTATATTATCCCAATAAATTTTTTATTTTAAAACATTGTATTATAACTTTGTTATAATATTAGTCATCACTTTATCACTCATTTGGTTACATAATCAAGTTTTTATATTTTTTAATCATAATAATTTTTATAGTTAAAAATAATTTTTCTATAATAAAAATTATAATTGATAAAGTCAATATCAAAATCTCATCTATTTCTAATTCCTATGCTATTATATATCTTCCACAACGTCGCCCGACCGTTCCTCACACATCATACTTCATATATAAAATTTAAAATTGTTTGATAAAATTTAATATTAATTGAATAGATTTGATCTTAATTTTGATAAATTTAAATATTAATTTATTTTTAATTTGATAAAATTAAATATTAATTTGATTGAATTTAATGTTACTTGAATAAATTTGAATGTAGTTTTAATAAAATTAAATGTTCATTTGGTGTTAAATTAAAGAAATGACATTAATTTGATAAGGTTAAATTTTAAATTAATGAAATTTAATATTCTATTTAATAAATTAAATAAATTAATTTAATAAAATTGAATATCAATTTGATGTTAATTTGATAAAAATAAATAATAAATTAATATTAAATTAAAGAAATAATATTAATTTGATGAATGAAAATATTAAATTAATATAACTAAATGCTACTTTGATAAAATTAAATATCAATTTTTGTTGATTTGATGAGATGAAATGTTAATTTAGTTTAAATTAAATAAAGAAAATTAGTTTGATAAAATTGAATATTAAATTGATTAAAATAAAAGCTAATATAATAGAACTGAAAATGAGTGCATTAAAATTTTAGAATGATGAGAGAGTGTTGTTAAAGTTAGATCTATTTGCAAGGGGTGTTGTTATAGTTAGGTTTATTTATAAGGAGTGTGGATAAAATTTACCCTATAAAATTCTCGGAGATATTTCTATAAATCAACCATTGCCATTAACGGTGTAACCCGACAATCACTAACAAGGAGTGATAGTAAAATTTCAAAATTAGAAGGAGGTGTCATTGAATTTAAACCTAACTAAATGAGGTCTGGATGAAATTTTTCCTTATATCTATACAAATCTATATAATAAAACAAATAGGAAGTTGACTTTTATCCCCTATACATATTTTTCCCCTCCAAAATCATCACATTACTCATTTCTATCACATATTCAATCATTTAATATTTGATTAATTTATAATTTAACATAATTTTTATTTCATATATTATTCATACACGATAGTATAGATTTGTTAAAACAATTTATTGAATTACATATTTTGAGAAAATTTTGTCAATATCTTTAAGAAATGGGTAAAATTAAATTTTGAATAATTTAATCAAATAAATGAAGGAAAGACAAATTATTATTTATACTATTGATATCAATTTTCTAGATCTCGAATTTTTTGTTCTATCGTGCCTTCAGGCACGGGTTATGACTAATCATTTAATATTTGATTAACTTATAATTTAACATAATTTTTATTTCATATATTATCCATACATGATAGTATAGATTTGTTAAAAAAATTTATCGAATTACATATTTTGAGAAAATTTTGTCAATATCTTTAAAAAATGGGTAAAAATAAATTTTAAATGATTTAATCAAATAAATGAAGGAAATAAAAATTATTATTTAACATATTGATATCGATTTTTTAGATCTCAAATTTTTTGTTCTATCGTGCATTCAGGCACGAGTTATGACTAGTCTATATAACAAAGTAGAATGATTTTGAATTTTAGAAACAAATAGTGGCTCAAATCTTTTTGTAATTAAAAAAGTCATCATCTAACGGACTGCGTTATCTCAAACTGTCTCAAATTATTGACGTCTCAGATCGTTTTAATCTGACGTACCACATTAACTCTTTTGAAATACTTTCGTTGCTCAAAATTTATAGTTTTCGAAATTGATATTCTAAAATTTAATTCCCTCAAATCTTTTCCTTAAGTCAAACAAATCTCTCTCTCATTACTCTTAAATCAAGCAAATCTCTCTCTCTCTCTCTCTCATTCCTCTGTATCTTTCTCTCACGCTCAATTCACGCAAAAAAGTATTAATTTTTCATAATATTTTTCTTTGTATCTCACGAAAATATTAAAGTGTCTGATTCAAGCAAATACTATATCTCTTTTTAGATAGATAATCTATATCACAGAGAAAGATAGTATATTACAAAAATATTCCTTTGTATCTCTCTCTTTCATTTGATCAATACTACAAACGCGAATCATAAAAATTCAATAGTCAATTTTATCTTTTTTTTCATAATCAATAAAAAAAACATAACTTGCAAAAAATTTAATTTAACAAAAAAAAAAAATGTTTAACATGTAAAATATACAAGATTAAATTGAAGTTATTGGACAACTCAGACATCAAGAGATATATTAAAAAATATGTTTAACATTAAAAATATACAAAATTAAATTCATATACAAAAACGAATCATACAAATTCAATATTTAGTGAGTAACACATAACAACAACATTTATTAAATAATCCAAATCTAAATACCCGAGAAAAATGATACAAAATGACAAGCAGAGAAACGATACAAAATTATTAGCAATACTAAATAACACATAGCAACAATATTTACTAAATAATCCAAATCTAAATACCCAAGAAAAATGATACAAAATTATAAGCAAAGAAACAATACAAAATTATTAGCAATACTATCAACACGAATTACACAAATTTAATATTTAATGAACAACACGAAACCATAATCTTTACTAAGTAATCTAATACTAAATAACGTTTAGTTTAACAAAATATACTAAAAATATAAATAACCGAGAAAAATGATACAAAATTAAAAGCACTACTATAAACTCAAATCATGCAAATTCAATAGTCAATTTTTTTTTCTCATAGTCAATAAAAAAAAAGTATAACTTGAAAAAAATATAATTTAACAAAGAAAATATGATTAACATGTAAAATATACGAGATTAAATTCAAGTTATTTGGTAACTCAGATATCAAAATATATTAAAGAAAATATGCTTAACATTTAAAATATACAAAATTAAATTCATATACATATACGAATCATACAAATTCAATATTTAGTGAACAATACAAAGTAACAATATTTACTAAATAATTCAAATATAAATATCTGAGAAAAATGATACAAAATTACAAACGAGAGAAATGATACAAAATTATAAGCAATACTATGAACACGAATCATACAAATTCAATATTTAGTGAACAACATAAAACAACAATTTTTACTAAATAATCCAATACAAAATAACGTTTAGTTTAAGAAAATATATTAAGAGTATATAAATAACCGAGAAGAATGATATAAAATTAAAAACACTACTATAAATTCGAATCATACAAATTCAACAATCATGCTGTATCTTTTGAAAATCAGTTGAATTTTTTATAGTTATATTTGGTCCTTTGACAACATCTGCAGACTTAGTTTATTTGTGGGAGTGTTGTTTTAATTTTCATTCTATTAGTTATGAATTCTATTATTATTTAGATAAAGTTGAGTATGAATGTTAAAATTGTAGATTTTAAATCAAAAACAGAACATTGAATATTGTTAACTGATATAATTTTTCAGATGTTTGAATTATTATGTTTCAATAATTATAACATAATTTTCGTGGCGTAATAATTAACATAATTTTGCATATAGGTTGATGTTATAAAAAATGTTAGCGGACTCATTTTGTTTATCGTTTACTATAATGTTATATTTTACTTTAAATTTATGTATGAACAAATATTTGTAACTAATTTATGAGTAACACCGTGTCTTCAGGCATGTACAATTGCTAGTCTACTTATATTTCATAGACTTATGCTCTGTTTGGTACGAAAAATGAAAAATATTACTTTCTATCATTTAAGGAAGGAAAGTATGAATTATACACTTTCCTTCCTTTGTATTTGATTGGATGGATGAAAAATAAAAACAATTAAATTTTTTTATTTTGCTGGCTAAGATTAGGGGTGACAATCGAGTCGTGTCGTGTACGATTCATGTTAAGTCATTACGAGTTTGTGTCGAACATTAATCAAACATAACTTAACTCATTTGACTAATTGTGTCGTGTCGAATTGCAAGTTGATTTGTTTAATTTCGTGTCGTGTTCGTATTGGTATTCGTGTTGATCCACATAAACTTTAAATAAAAAATTTAACGCTAATATTCTATTTTCACTTAATTGAATTTATGTTAATATTTTTTCTATAAATTAAAAATTAACTTAAATAAATATAATAATAAATAAAAATATCTTTTTTATATAATAATTATTTCAATACTTAATAAATAGTTACAAATAATTAACATTTTATGTTTATATTATTAGTTAAACATGTTAGTTTCATGTTAATTTCTTGTTATCATACAAGTAAAAAAATAGAGAAAGTGTTTATTTTTAAATAAATGGGTTGATAGTGTCAATTTTGAGTTTGACTAGTTGAACTGAATATAAATTTTTTATATTTCTTATTTGCATACAAGATCATTTTTAAGGTCGTGTCGTAACAATTTTCTTTATATTTGCTATGCAAACTTTAATGTTGTTTGAATCTTCTCTCGAAGCATACAGTCATGAATGTTGTCCGAATGCTATGAGAGAGAGAGAGAGAGAGAGAGAGAGAGAGAGTGCAGAGAGCAAGTAGATTTGTGGAGATATGGTGACAAAAGCAGACTGCAAATGAACTCCACGCGGGTCTATAGGTCTTTAAGCCCGGTCTGTACGAAAAGATAGATAAAATACTGGAAAAATGGCAGTTTGCACCCAAAAAAAATTAAAACATGTTCAAATTGCATCCTTAAAGATCAATTATTTTAGATTGCACCATCAATGAAATTAATAGATACCCATAGCTTTTATTGCAATTTTTATCAAATTGACAGTCATGTGAGATGCACGTGATGACTTTTATTGAATTATGACACATTGAAAAGGGATCGAGCAATTATTGGGGGTGTCAATTAATAGTCAAGTAAAAGTTTTGATCTAGATATAGATATAGGTTTAGTAATTACATGTATAATTTAATATTTATTCCTAGAGTAGGAATGATCTAAGAGTTAAATTAGAAAATAGTAAATGGTTGGCTTTATACTATAAATTTTTGTTTACAAGGTGCTTTTAGAAGTAGTATATAGATATAGATTAGATATAGATTGCATTGTCTTTTCTTAAATTTTTAATAATGAAAAAAGAATTCAAAAGTTTTTGAAGATATTGATTGACATTTAAAAGTAATATTGATATAGATAAAAATATAAAATAGTAGCTTAAGGGTCACAATCACAAATAATATAACATTAATATTCTATTTTAACTCTAAAAGGGTATTATGGACATTAACTATATTATTAGGGTTAATATAGTTCAACAAAATTTTTTCACTTTTATTGACATTTTATAGTAGTACTAGTCATAACCAGTGTCTGAGACACGATAGAACAAAAAATTCGAGATCTAAAAAATCGATATCAAAATGTTAAATAATAATTTTTCTTTCATTCATTTATTTGATTAAATCATTCAAAATTTATTTTTACCCATTTCTTAAAGATATTGACAAAATTTTTTCAAAATATGTAATTCGATAATTTTTTTTAACAAATTTATACTATCGTGTATGGATAATTTATGAAATAAAAATTATGTTAAATTATAAGTTAATAAAATATTAAATGATTGAACATATAATAGAAATGAGTGATGTGATGATTTTGGAGGGGGCAAATATGTATAGGGGATACAATTCAACTTCCTATGTATGTAATTATATAGTTTTGTATAGATATAAAGATAAAATTTCATCCAGGCCTCATTTAGTTAGGTTTAAATTCAATGACACCTCCTTCTAATTTTGAAATTTTACTGTCATTCCCTGTTAGTGATTGTCGGGTTACACTGTTAATGGCAATGGTTGATTTATAGAAATATCCCCGAGTATTTATAGGGTAAATTTTATCCACACTCCTTATAAATAAATCTAACTTTAACAACACCCCTTGTAAATAGACTTAACTTTAACAACACTCTCTCTTGATTCTAAAATTTTAATGCACTCATTTTCAGTTCTATTATATTAGCCTTTATTTTAATCAATTTAATATTTAATTTAAACTAAATTAACATTTCATCTCATCAAATCAACAAAAATTGATATTTAATTTTATCAAATTAGCATTTAGTTATATTAATTTAATATTTCCATTCATCAAATTAATACTATTTCTTTAATTTAATATTAAGTTATTATTTATTTTTATCAAATCAACATCAAATTGACATTCAATTTTATTAAATTAAACTATTTAATTTATTAAATAGAATATTAAATTTCATTAATTTAAAATTTAACCTTATCAAATTAATGTCATTTCTTTAATTTAACACTAAATGAACATTTAATTTTATTAAAACTACATTCAAATTTATTCAAGTAACATTAAATTCAATCAAATTAATATTTAATTTTATCAAATTAAAAATAAATTAATATTTAAATTTATCAAAATTAAGATCAAATTTATTCAATTAATATTAAATTTTATCAAATAATTTTAAATTTTATATATGAAGTATGATGTGTGAGGAGCGGTCAGGCAACGTTGTAGAGGACATATGATAGCAGAGGAATTAGAAATGAATGAAAATTTGACATTGACTTTATCGATTGTAATTTTTATTATAGAAAAATTATTTTTAACTATAAAAATTATTATGATTAAAAAATATAAAAATTATAAAAACTTGACTATGTAACCAAATGAGTGGTAATATAATGACTAATATTATAATAAAGTTATAATACAACGTTTTAAAATAAAAAATTTATTGGGATAATATAATGATTGAAATTACGTTTGCTAGCTGGCTAGCGCATATATAATGGGAAAAAAATTGATGACATTTTAGTCTATTTACATAATAAAAGATAATTTTAGTATTTTCACAAAATAATTAGTTAAATCATTATTTTATTTATTGATAGACACAAAAGTTACTTTTACAGGGGTTGTTATTGAATTTGGACTCAACTACATGGTTTTAGATAAAAATTTTCCTAAATATAACATGTAGATGTAGTATGTCTTCTATCTTTGTATTATATAGTAAAAATGTGTGTGGTATGAATAGTAAAGATGAAGAGTAATTGCATTAGGATAGAATTTTGAGGAGACATGTGTCTCAGTTTGGAAAGAGAATTATGAAAGATGAAAGTGTGAAAGACAGTCAATGTCTCAGTATAGAAAGTGGTCCCTTAACATAGGAAATAAAATTAGGGAAATAATGATAAGAGTTGTAATCTACATTTTAGAGAGAGAGACAGAGTTGAGGAATAAGAGATCGCTTAATTGCTAAATTTGATTGGGTTGGGGAATTAAATTTAGGGATGTTGGTTTTGAAAAACTAAAAATTTTGAGCAGCAAAAATTTTTAAGAACTAATATGGTACGTCGAATCGAAATGATTTGAGACGTTAATAGTTTGAGACAGTTGAAATATCTTCGGCCGTTGGATGATGCCTTTTTTAATCTCGAAATGATCTGAGCCGCTCTTTATCTCTTAAATTCAAAATCATTCAACTTTATTATATAGATATTGCTTTTAATGTATAACAGTGTTACATTATAATGTAATATTACAAAGTGACACTATTGTTAAATTTGAGAATAACCAGAGATGTTTAACATTAAAAAATAATTTTAAAATCTAGGTCAAGCTGTTGAAGTATATTCCATGCGGTATAATTTTGAATTTCAAATATGTTCAATCTCTTAAAATATGAAACTATTAATATAATAAATCAAATCTCACAAAAAATGGGATTGTTAAACTAATATACCTTCAAATAAGAAAAAAAGTATTTTAGTGAAGAAAAAATTTGAAAATCTGTCAATGTGTATCTAATTACAATACATTTAAAGTTAAAGATACTTATCTACAAAAGATTTTAGTCAACATATTTTCTGATAAGTAGTTTAAAAGATACCCTGCTCACAATTTTTCAAAAGGAAAAAAAAAAATAGGTCCAATAACAATATTTCTAACTAATTTTTATTTAATTTGAACAACCAAACAATTGAGTTTTTAAATCTTATGTAGAGTTTCGTTTAAGTCTCTTTGCTTAATCAGTGAATAATTGTAATAAAAGCATCATCGGTTCCAATTATAGAATAATCTAGTTGAAACATACATCTATAATATAAAATATTAGCAATTACCCATGCCTGAAGACACGATATTACTCATAAATTAGTTACAAATATTTGCGCATACATAAATATAAAATAAAATACAACATTGTATTAAACGACGAACAAAATGAGTTCGCTAATATTTTTTATAACATCAACTTATATACATAGTATATATTTTCACATTAAATTATTACGCCACGAAAATTATGTTATAACTACTGAAACATAATAATTCAAACATATGAAAAAATATATCAGCTGACAATATTCAATGTTATATTTTGATTCAAAATCCACGATTTTAACATTCATAATCAACTTTATTTAAATAATAACAGAATTCATAATTAATAGAATGAAAATTATAACAATACTCCCACAAATAAACTAAGTCTGCAGATGTTGTCAAATGAACAAACATAACTATCAGAAATTCAACTGACTTCCAAAAGATACAACATGACTAATGAATTTGTATGATTCGAGTTTATAGTAGTATTTTAATCTTATATCATTCTTTTCGGTTATTTATATTCTTAGTATATTTTCTTAAACTAAACGTTATTTAGTATTTTATTATTTAGTAAAGATTGTTACTTCGTATTGTTCACTAAATATTGCATTTGTATGATTTGTATTCATAGTATTGCTTATAATTTTGTATCGTTTTTTTTGTTTGTAATTTTGTATCATTTTTCTCAAGTATTTAGATTTAGATTATTTAGTAAATATTGTTACTTTGTGTTGTTCACAAAATATTGAATTTGTATAATTCGTGTTTGTATATGAATTTAATCTAGTATATTTTAAATGTTAAGTATATTTTCTATAATATATCTCTTGATATCTGAGTTGTCCAATAACTTAAAGTTAATCTTATATATTTTACATGTTAAGTATATTTTATTTGTTAAATTAGATTTTTTGCAAGTTATGTTTTTTTTATTGATTATTGAAAAAATAAAATTGACTATTGAATTTGTATGATTCGAGTTTATAGTAATGCTTTTAATTTTATATCATTTTTTTGAATTATTTATATTCTTAGTATATTTTCTTAAACTAAACATTATTTATTATTGAATAATTATTAAGTAAAGATTTTTATTTCATGTTATTCACTAAATATTAAATTTGTATGATTCGTATTCATAATATTCCTTATAATTTTGTATCGTTTCTCTCGCTTGTAATTTGTATCATTTTTCTCGGTAATTTATATTTAAATTATTTAATAAATATTGTTGTTTTATGTTGTTAAATATTGAATTTGTATGATTCGCGTTTGTATATTTTAAATGTTAAACATATTTTTTTTAATATATCTCTTGATATCTGAGTTACCAAATACATTGAATTTAATCTTGTATATTTTACGCATATTTTCTTTGTTAAATTAGATTTTTTGCAAGTTATGTTTTTTTTTATTATGGAAAAAACAAAATTGACTATTGAATTTGTATGATTTGTGTTTGTAGTATTGCTTGAATGAAAGAGAGAGATATAGAGAAATATTTTTCGTGATAATATACTATTTATCTAATATTTATTATATAATTTTTTTTAGAGAGAGATACAGAAGAATATTTTCGTAATATATTATCTCTCTGTGATATATAGTATCTATCATTAGAGAGATGCAATATTTGTTTGAATTAGGCACTATCTAATATTTTTGTGATATTTTCATGAGATACAAATGAAAATATTGTGAAAAAATGATACTTTTTGCGTGAATTGAGCGTGAGAGAGATATATAGATGAATGAGAGAGAGAGAGAGAGATTTGCTTGATTTAAGGAAAAGATTTGGAGGAATTAAATTTTAGAATATCAATTTTGAAAACTATAAATTTTGAGTAGCAAAAAAATTTCAAAAGAGTTAATGTGGTACATCGGATTAAAATAATTTGAGACGTCAATAGTTCGAGACAGTTTGAAATAATGTTGTCTGTTAGATGATGCTTTTTTTTGTCATAAAACGATCTAAACCACTCTTTGTCTCCAAAATTCAAATTCGTTATACTTTATTAAATAGATTGAACATGAAAATTTTCTAATCTTTTCTTGTTGGAGATTATCATACTGTAAACGTACACATATCAGAGGAGACCAAAATGAGTTGTTGTTTCGCCTTCAACTTTGATAAGTGCAGTTTCAAGCTGTCTAAGGGCTCTTCCTCTCATAAGCTCGGTTAGATCGCTCTGTTTTTCTTCAATTTTCAGTTTATTCTTGAATTTTTTCATATTAAATTCATGAACCATAATTTTTTCTCTTCTCTCTTTGTATTATATTTTTTCACAAAGAGTCCTTTGCTATGGATCTTCTTAGTTCCATTAACAGACATTTACATTTAATTCTCATCTCTCAAGTAATTTTATTATATACTTTTATATACATATAATACAAATCAATATATATGTATTCAAATCCTAATTTGTAAAACATAATATAACAGATTCAAATTCAAATTCAGATGATTGGCGAAAAATAATCAACCTATATGCAAATCAAAATTTTATCTATTAATAATCCTTTAGGATCATCAGATGAATAATCTTAAATCGATCTTAGCCGTGAAAAACTAAAAACAATGCTAATTCATTTATTATATAGATATAATTGTTATGCTATTCAGCTTATATCAATTTTGTAATTAAACAGTGTAAACATATATAACCGATATGTCCAATGAATGAAAAATGGAGATTAGAACTAACTAATAATTGCAAGAATTGTGTTTTGAGCCTTTTTGGCCTTTTGGATTTTTTGTTATTTGTCTTTGACTCTTACGTGACATCACTGTATAATCTGTTGGTGATTATCCTTGTATATATTTTTATTTTAATATATTTACCTTCCGAAAAAAATAATTGCAAGAAATAAATTTCAATAGTAAAGTTTAAAACTGAAAAATTAATAAAAAATAATTAGTTAAGTAGTTTTTCAAAAATTTATTTTAATTTATTCTAACAGCCCCCATTCATTCTCATTCTAATTTTGTAGGTTTTTAAATTTTTTTGATTTTTATAATATTAGGTGAATTCACATGATTGGTGTTTTTTTTTTTTTAATATCTGTACATAAACAATAATATACTTACCAAATCATTTAGTAAATTTATCAACAACTTCCATCAAACATTCAAGATTTTTGAAATTTTTTTAAAATATAATATTTAATAAACAAATGTAAGAAACACGCGTTTTTTTTACTAAGTAAACGTTACCGAGTGTAAAGTTTTTTGGTTTTTAGGTTTCCATGATTCTCTCACCGGTTCCCTTCCTATCTCTCAACCTACGCCTTTCCGCTCTTCTCTCTCCCCAACCGCCACCAATGACTCTTTCAAAATTCTCTCTCTCTCTCTCTCTCTCTCACACACACACACACACTAATACTAATATCTCTACTTCTCTCACAAAAACAATAGCTGCCACGGCACCGCCTAAGCTATTGTGAGTTGTGTAAGTGGCCGTGTGTGTATTTGCTTTTCTGGGGTCTTTGTTATTTTGTTTATTGGTAGTTGTAATGGGATTTGTTTATCGGTTCTATTTGTCCAAAGAGAGGTTCAAATTGATGGTGACACCTATTCAATGTATATGAGATTTAGGGGATATATAGTCCTCTCTACTTATTCAAATTATTTTATTTCTTTATGATCATGTATTATTGTGTTATACTTGCTAACTTGGGCTTCTTTTTGAAAATTGATTACTGTTTTTCTAGACCGAGTGGGAGAGAGACACAAAACAACTTGGTTAAAGAGGTTGAAATTGGGGCATGTAATGTATGCACCATTTTCTTTTTGGGTGTAAATTGTCGGGGTTTGCATGATTATAATTGCCTTTTTGTGTGAATATATTTTAATTGTATTCACACCATCAATTGACGAACTACCGTACATTGCACCGAGTTACCGCTGGTAAGTCTATGAAATATAAGTAGACAATGAATGAAAACTTTCTAATCTTTTCTTGTTTGGGGATATGGAATGTGGATTATCATATTGTAAACATGTACAGATCAGAGGAGATCAAAATGAGTTGCTGTTTCGCCTTCGACTTTGGTAAGTGCAGTTTCAAGCTGTCTAAGGGCTCTTCCTCTCATAAGCTCGGTAAGATCACTCTTTTTTTCTTCAATTTTCAGTTTATTCTTGAATTTTTCCATATTAAAATCATGAACCATAATTGTTTCTCATCTCTCTTTGTATTAGATTTTTTCACAGAGTCTTTTGCTATGGATCTTCTTAGTTCCATTAACAGAAATTTACATTTAATTCTCTGGAAAAGCAACAATCTCTCTCTCTCTCTCTCTCTCTATATATATATATATATAAAATGTCAACCCATATGCAAATCAAAATTTGATCCATTGATAGGCTTATACAGAAAAAGTTATTTTTTATATAATTCCCCGTGTTTGTCAAATAGGACGCAATCATTTTGGCAAATATGTCAATAATTGTTCCCATGTAGGTGCACCAACGTCTCCTTCTGTGGGGAAAAGAGGAGCTGAGGAGAAGAGTCCACCTGTGGTTTGCTTTCGGGAAAAGTTGATTGAATTTGTCCCAACTGCAGAGGCACTTGGTTTTGAGAAAACTCCTGCGACTGTCTCAGATGCGATGGCTAGATTAGAACACTATTCAGATTTTATTGACAAGGTTCCATTGTTTTCTGGGTTTTTATGTGTTCTTAGATGTAGCTGGATACTAATAACTAACTGCTAATTTGTTTTTCATGTTCTGGAAAGTAAATTGTTTTCATGTTTCTGATGATTTCATTTCTTCTTGCCAAGTCTTGTGCACAAATATTCGAGATCACGAGGATTTTAAAGTCAAATTTATGTTTTTCTTTTGCATTTTTGAACTTTGATGCATTAGGGTTGCACAACTTATCATCGGTGCTAACAATGGCAGTGTCATAAAACTTTGGACATTATGTAGAAGTTTGAGGGGCACTGAATTAATTCAGTGAAGTTTGCACAAAAATTTCAAGAAGGTTTGATCCCGTCACTTGGCAGAAATTAATGAATTCCTATAAATCTACACAACTCTTCACTATGTCATGTCAATTTTACTATTAGTCGAAAATAAGTTCACATTTTTAGCATGAACTTGTTTGTGGATTTGGAGGGAAGGGTGCACCTATATTGGTGTGTTGGCCTGTTATGCATCTCACTCAATCCCTTTAGCTGATTTATATCGAGAGTATTTTCCTACTTAATTTAGTTCCTTCTATTTGTGAGTGTGTGGCGCTATCATAGTAACTCAGCACATCCACTTGGCTTGTTTCATCTTTTCTTCCACAACTTGAGGATTACAAGTTTCTATCGTGTTTTTGACTGCAGATTTTCATGTTTAAAGACTTCCCATTCTCTCCACAAAAATAAAATGTAACTGAATTGGAAGCTAAAAATACCAATAACGATGGCAGACACGTTTTTTGTATGCTATTTGTTTTGTAATGTAGGCTGTAATCGGCTTGCATAGCTTTGGTATCTTGTGACTTTCTATTCCCTTGTGTTCAGGTTGAGTTGTTATATTCATGTTGAATAGCATAGCTTGATACTCTGCAACATATACAACAACCGATTCCACTTTCATATCCATTTCAGGTAGGTGAAGATGAACTTCGCCGCATGCTAATTGATTTTCGGAGGAAAAGCAGCAACGTAAGCTACTCTGTGCGTTTTAACCATCATGCAGAGACTGCGCTAGCCTTTGCTACATTGAGAGAGGATGGCGAGCATGAATTCATGCTTTTCCGAACATCAATTGCTGATAGGCTTATTACTAAAGCAGAGGTTGATAAAAACATGACTGAGGTAAGCATAAGGTGTTTAGATTTAGACTTACTTCAATGAAATATTCACTTTCAGCGTGTGTAAAATGCTATCATCTTGAGTTCTTAGAAAAGCAATTTGTAGCTGATTATTTAAAGAATAATGAGACTAAACAAAATACATTTTCGTCCAACGAAATAAACAACATGCAATTAATACTAGAATGCATTCTTTTTGAAGTTTTTTAGTACTCTAATGTCATGAGTAGCTTACCATTAAGGTGTTCTTTTATAATTATTATTCATGCAGGCAAGCGTTTTTTACTATGGTTCATTTAGTTTGATAGAGGAGTCACCTTGGTCAACTCATCTTGCTGCAATGGACATTGCTAACAAATCAGGATGCATTCTCTCCTTTACCCCAACTCTACTATTGCCTGGGTGGCTCTCAAAAAGTGCAACTAGTACTCCAAAGGCCAACAATACTGTATGGGACCAAGCTGATGTTGTTACGGTATATCTTTTGCTTACTAGGTTTGAAAATCCTAAGTGTTTAATTATTATTATTTTTTTATTTTGTTGAGATGGCACTTGACTTTATTATGGGTCTGTGTGGAAATTGCAGATGTGTTGGAGTGAATTTACATGGCTGGTTGCACCTGATGTTCCAGGTGATGATCCACCTGATGATCCACCTGATGACAATCAGGTGCTAGATAAACTTGGCCTCCCAAATGTGAAGCTTTTGATTCTGACTGAAGGGCCCGGAGTATGCAGATACTACACTAAGGTTAGCATTCAGATTTAATTTGCGCGTTGGAAAAGTTTAGATATTATAAGTATGTTGTCGGTCCAAATTGTTTGGGGTTCTCAAAGAAATATTTCCATTCAGGCCATCAGCATTGTTTATGTGCTCCTCAGATCATATCACCATACATGATATTTTTATGTTGAGAATTTATTGATAATTTTAATTTACCTTTTATTTACCCAATTGTGCAGTCTGTCACTTATTCTTATTTCATGGTGTCAAAATTTTTTTCACAGGAATTCCACGGTAGTGTTCACGGTGGTAATGTTTTGGCACAGTACTATAGTGCAAAGAACGCTTTTGTTTGTAGCTTACTGAAGAGTTTGGCTTCAGACCCGAATTTGTACAAGGTAAAACCTTGATCTAATTCAGCTATTATTTATTTATTTTATCTTTTATGCTTTCCTCTTTGATAATTTTAGGGTTTCATTCAAATTATTAAAAATCTTTCTCAAGGAAAAAAAAAGCATGGAATGGTAATGTGAAAAAACTACTTTCTGTACGATTCACTAATAAGTTGTGATTTCTCACCTCAGGATGAAGAAAAATTGATGGAAGCTCTCATTCTCGCAAATAGCTGTGAGCCCTTCCCGATGCCAGAGGTGATTAGACCCCTGTTTCATGGAACAAGCACTTCTGGAAGAGTACCTAGGTCTAGGTGACTACATTTTATTTCCATGGCACTCAAAACGGAAGCTAGAACTTCTTTAAAACTGGTCACTCTACCGAGACAAAAAGTAGTTAGACCAACATGCCATAGTTTTTTGTTATTTGAACTAAAGTCAGTTGTTATGTCATTTAAACTCTTAATTTGTCTCAAATTTGATCAACATAGTTAGACAAATCCAATACAACATTTTGGGAGGCCAAACTTTCCAATGCCTCTCACTTTTTCCCCCTTTCCACAATCACCCACTTGGGAAGTTAAAGAATTATGACAAGTTATATGACATTAAAACTAGTTTTAAAAAAGAAACTTAAATAAGAGGTGGTTAATTAGTTACATAAGAAATTGAGAATAGGAAGATTTCTCATGTTATCTCTCAACTAATTTGATTGTTGTATATTAATACATAGATAGATATTTAAAAAAATAATAATACTTGTATTACAATAAATACTATCTTTTTGTGGGAAGGAGGACTTGAACCCTTGAATTCAAGAAAATAAAATCTTTCCAAGAAAAAGAATATTATTGGACTAAAAGTCCGTTAGTACAATAAATACTAGGGAAATTTGGAGGTCAGTTCCCTTTTGTGGACTTATTTGTACAGGAAAAACTTATTTAGGTATAAGTCCATTTTCATCTATATTATTTGAAATACCATCATATTTATATTTAATTAAAATAAATTTAAAAACTAACAACTTCTCAATTTTATAAGTTTTTCTATCATTGAAATTGTTTCTCAATCATGTCTGTCTATATCTATACATAGATTCAGACTATTTTATCTTACAGACACACTCACTCACACACACACACACACACACACATATATATATTCAATAGTAATATACTCAACCAAAAAAGTAGTGATAAGAAAACATTATAGTGACATGAAAAAAAAAATAGTAATATGCGAAATAAAAAAGTAACATGTGAAAAAATAATAATACGCTCAACAAAAAAATAGTGACATAAAAAATAAAAGTTATACCTATACAACTTGTACCAGTACAATGTCGTCTTCTACATAAAAACAGGGACAATAGAGAAAGGTCCTATATTAGAGCATATCATCTTCTGTAGAGAAAGGGACCATACAACACAAGTTGAAATACAAAACCTGAGATGATAGATGCCATTATAAACAGTAAGAGAGTAATGATCCATTTGGCACAATGAAAAATTAAAAGAATGAAAAATTAGAAAGATAAATAAAACATCATGTTATTCTATAATATCTGCCGTAATTAGCAAAATAAATGTCAAAATTACAAATAAACTAATTAATATATATATTATGTCTTTTCTAGTCTTAAACATATTTTGAACTAGATCACCAAAATGCTAGATCAAAAAATATCGTGAACTGCTTAGTACTGTAGAGTTGCCGCCAATTGTTCAAATAAAGGCAAATCATATCTCTAGATAATATGATAATCATTTCGTGCAATCATGAAAGTTGTACCATTGTCGATCGCTTCTTCTCTCTTCTCAATTTTTCTTTCCCTATCTCTCTTGGTCATTTGTTTCAATCTTATACTAGTATC
This sequence comes from Ilex paraguariensis, assembly GCA_963454935.2. Classification (NCBI taxonomy): domain Eukaryota; kingdom Viridiplantae; phylum Streptophyta; class Magnoliopsida; order Aquifoliales; family Aquifoliaceae; genus Ilex; species Ilex paraguariensis. The sequence continues at coordinate 1,102,001 of CAUOFW020000447.1, forward strand.
AATTTTTTTACTTATAAATAATAATTTTAAATTTTAAATTTTATTTAATATATACCTACAAAATAATTTTTACTAGAAAAGAACTCTAGTTTTATGCAATAACAAAATAATCTCATAATATTTTAGAAATTATAAAATGACTTAGTATATTTGAAATTCATCTAGATAGATATATAACATGTTCAAAATGTGTCAAAAAAAATCATATTCATTTTGATATAAGTATACATTAATTGATGCGTCAAAAAAATATGTTGGGCATAATTGAAAATATTAAAGAAATATTTAAAATATATATAAGTAATTTTAAGATTTTTTTTTGAGGGTGTCCTCACACACTTGTGAGTTTTTTTACCACTATTGTGGTACCCTAAACAATAGTAAAAATAGTTATCACAATCATGATAAAAACATTTACAAGTATGAGAACTTTTTTTGTACAAAAAAAAGTGATGAAAATAGTTAGTGCAAATGTGATAAAAATACTCACAATAATGGTAAAAATATCCATAAAAATAATAAATCACCCACAAAAATAATAAATTTTGTTGGTTATAAAAATGACCCACAAAAATATTTCCCCTCCCCCTCTCCAGATCTAGCAAGCATGAAGGGCTTCCTAGGTTTAGGTGAGCAAGATAGTTAGTCGATTAGAGCAGATTTTTTGAGCAAGCTTCCCCAAAATAACTAAAATATGAATTTGGCTAGTGTATTGGAGATGCTCTAACAAATATTACAAAATTTCAACTAAAAACCGCGATATTTGATAAAAGGGAATTAGTTTTTTTAAAAAAAAAATTGAAAGACTTCAAGAAAATAATTCAAAATTCTTATTTAATAAAACATAGCATTTATAACATCTTTTTAATCCTTTTTTTTTTTTTTTTTGATGTTTAAGGGTTTTCTCATTTTGAAACAAGAGAATGAGTAGAGTATATATTTAAATCAATTTTGTAGCTCTTGGGTGACCATGAATTTATGTTTTTCTTCACGATATTCATTCAAGTCACCCTTTTTATGTGCAGTATGCTAAGCAGGGTCGGAAATTATGTAAGTTTAAAATGTTTAATTATTTTATTTTTTAGACCACTTCACTTCAGAAATTTTTAGCTAGCTGCATCAGTGATTTCAAGTAGATTTTTTTAGAGGCTGGTCCTATGCATAATAGAATTCTAAAAAAATTCACTAGTAAATTTTTATTTTTTTTTGATTAGGTCCCTATTGTAAAAATTAATAATAATGTTATCAAGTAATTAAAACACATAGTATAAGAAATTATGTCATCATAATGTACCTTCTTCTACACAAAACTCAAATCATCATATTAGTACACTAAAAAAAAAACTTTTTCTTGACTAACGTACTGATTCATTCCCTTTGAACTATTTATTGGGAAGGTCTTCTGTATCTAAAATTCAGAATAAAAAATACAGAAAAAAAAAAATAGAACAATCAAGGCAACAAAGAACATAAACTAAAATACAAATAATTTCAGGTTTTTTAGACGACATCCACGCAAAACAAGATCACATGACAAGTTGATATCGACTGTCTCGAATCTTAACTCTACATATTCAATAAATAAAAAGATGAGTGAAAAAAAATGACGAAGTCCTTCAACAAAAAGCTACAAAAGAAGAAGAAAAAAGCAAAGAAATATGAGACAGAGTTGAAGGACTTCAAAAAATGATATTTTTTTTATTTTTTTAAATATAAATCAAATGAATTTTTGAATGAAATATAATATTTAATTTTTAATTTGTGTACTTGTGATTTTTAATTTTGTGCATCTGTAAGCGTAACAACGAACACAAATTTTCTTCCTACTGAAGCAAGATTCTTCTGATCAACGCCAACCGAGAGTTTTAAGAAAGAAAAACACTGCAGCTAAGAAGTTTCCTTTTTGAATTCAAATGTTTCCTACGAATTCAAAATTCAATCCTCAATAGACAAAACAATAAAATCTTCAATAATATACAAAAAAAAAAAAAAAAAAAAAAATTATATTTTAGGCTGAAATCATGTATAGAGGACAAAATAAGTAATTAAAATTAGTAATTAACAAATCCCTTAACATTCCTACCAACACAGGTCACTTTCAAATTTTTTTTAAATTGGAGGACATTTTATATTAAAAATTTGATAGGATTAAAATTAATTTATACACAGAGAACCTAGCATAATTAACTATTTCAAGAATGCAACAGGAACCAAGGGTGCTGCAAATGGGTCGAGACCTACAAGCCATCAATATTTAGAGACAGGAAAATAGTTTAGAAACAACATTTCAAAAAACAAAAGAAATCGTCCTTAAAGATGAAGAGAAGAATATTCAAGAACACACAAATCTTCCTCTCTTCTCTGCCTTCCCGTTTTTTACCTTCAGTTGAGGAGGAGTCCCTTCTTCTATGCGCATAAGACAGAGCAACCAGATTCTTCTCTTTTTTTGCATCCAAGATGAACAAGTGGAGGAGAAGGGCTGTGGTTCTTTGCCATCTACAGCGCTCCTCAGCATCTGGGAAAGCAAGAGACTATATCCTATCTGCTGCGTTTGAACTTAATCTCCACAGTCCACCCATCTGCTACCACTGTAACTTGTAGAATCTCCTCTTCTCTGTTATGTGGTCATTGAGTTGAAGGTTCCCCACGCTCTCCTGGGCCAGACTCTGGGGAAGAGTTCAACAGCAATAAAGAAGCCAAAATCAGTGAGTTTTCAAAACAAGCTAATCATGCATGACTTAATATCCCTACTCTCCATGCATGTAACTTTCCCACGTTACCCTAGGTGAGACTCTTGGGAAGAGTTCAACAGCTATAAATTAAGAAGCCAAAATCATTGAGTACCTAATATCCCTACTCCCCATGCATGTAACTTCAATGGTGAACTGTAAAAGCCAAAATAAAAACAAGAAGTCTAACCTCGTAGGCATGATAATAGCATCCTCTCGAACTCATCCTTATCATCATCACAGCTACTCATAATAAAGTCATCAGTCAACAACTCATTTGCAGTTGGCCTCTGAGCCGGGTCCTCCGCCAGACATTTGATAACCATACTTGTGAAAGATTTTGAAAAAGTTCTAAAACGAGGAACCACAGAAGAAAGCTTCGATTTCAATGTGTTCACCAATTTTTTTCTTGTGCTTCCTTCAGTAGTTTTTTTGTTCGGGAGTCTCTGTTTCTTCAAAATATTTCGAACAAAAGTATACTGTCCTTGCGTGTTTCGCGGGTAGTCAAACATACCATATGCTAGCTGCAGAGCTATTACACCGATACGCCATATATCAGCTTTATTTCGTTGTAGAGTCTGTCTAGTCAAATCAAGAACTTCAGGAGCCTCTACCCACTCTACAATAGGGCGACTTGATGATGACTCACGAGCGATTGTGCATTCCTCATACAAAGTAGCACCAAAAGCTACTTTGATATCATGATCACAAAAAACAATGTTACTCAGAGTCAAATTTCGATGTGCAATAACTTCGTTATTATGGATGGTAGACAACCCGACAATAGTTTGTTCTAATATAACAGAAATGACCTTTTCTGAAAGGCCGTCTGCACATCCACGACCCATTTCTATCAAGGTGGACATAGCTTCGTCTTCACGTGGGATGACCACATGATAAACACCTTTGCTAGAGAAAGTGTTCCTTACATATAGGATGTGATTGGAAGCAGAGATCTGGCTGCTTCGATCAACTTCCCGGTAGAGTCGCTCAAACTCCTTTTGGTACTTTTTACGGTGAACAGATTTAATTCTCACCCGCATATAATTTCCATCAGACAGAACCTCTTCTGCCCGGTGAATCTTTATTCCCAAGTTTTCGTCCACACCATGAACATTTCTGTACTATATAAAAAAACTCCAAAAATTAGTAAATTTTACTTCAAAAGTGATAAGGTTCATCCTAAAATATGGTAAGTGAAACTAAAAAATTATCTTAAAAATGATAAATTAGGTATAACAATTACGCTATATCAACAGTGTTATATGGTATAACTGTTCAATAGAAAAACTCAAAAGTGAATACAGTGGACCACACACACATTCACACTTCTTTATATAGATGTGGTGGTATATTACATAAATGAGTGATTATTAAATATTTTGAAACTCACTTGACCATTTATTAACTTATTAGTGGAAGATTATTTTATATAAAACTATTTTTATGATGGAACCGTTACATACAATATTTACTTGATTTTAGAAAAGTGGGAATTTCCTACCCTTTAATCCCCACTACCCCTTGAAGAGAGCTAAACACTGGTTGATGAGATGACTGTCAGTAAGGAGGAGTGGGGAATCGAACCTGGACCACCTACTCGATTAAGGTTGTATATTTTAGACTATAAAATAATAAGTTTTTCTCTTCATTTATTTGATTACATTATTTTAAAAAAAAATTACCCATTATTTTTTTAAAAATATCGACAAAATTTTCTCAAAATACATAATTTTATAAAAATTTCTCAACATGTGTATACTATCATATGTAGATAATAGTTGATATTAAAATTATGTTAAACAACAAACTAATTAAATATTAAATGATTGAACATGTAATAAAACAGTTGGTGCGATGAAATTGGGAGAGGGAATACGTGAGGGATAAACTTCAACTTCTCATATGATTTATTTTATAGATTGTATGCCCAATGCTTTGAAAATTTATAACCTGAAAGTTTTGCATAAATTAAATGCAACGATTAATTAATAATGTAGGGCCCACGTATTCAACCACTCTATCTTGTAATTCTCCTTTGTATAAATTAAAGCCAAGCCACTCTATCTTTGTGTTTCAGGGGAACCTACTGGTATTGATTCTGCCAAATCTCAAGCCTGAAAACACAGATTTCCCCTTATGTGTGTACAGAAACTCTAGTTTTGAAAATTGAAAACCAAAGATTCCAAGCAAACTTTAATGTTGTTTGGATCTTCTCTTGAGACATACAGTCATGAATGTTGTTCGAATGCTATGAGAGAGAGAGAGAGACATATACAAAGCAGGGAGAGAAAGTAGATTTCTGGAGATATGGTGACAAAGGCAGACTGCAAAGGAACTCCACGCGGGTATATAGGTCTTTAAGCCCGGCCTGCACCAAAAGATAGATATAATACAGGATAAATGGCAGTTTGCACCCAAAAAAATTAAAACATGTGCAAATTGCATCCTTAAAGATCAATTATTTTAGATTGCACCATCACTTTGACGGCTATCATAGGAGATTTATAGCTGGGGTTGACATTGCTATCAACTAATTTAATTGAGAAAGCAATTTAAAACAATTGGTCTTTGAGGGTATAAATTGATATTTTTTTAATTTTTCGGAGTACAAATTATTATTTTCCTTATACTAAATTAGTTTGTTATTTAAATACATAAGGATATAATGATAATTTGAATATTTAAATACAAAAAGACATGTGAGTCTATATAGTTTTTTATAAGGGCAAATTAGTGAATCAAAATTTTTTTATATTAAGGTATTTTTATTAGTAGTATAGACTAAAAAGTAAAAATACAATATCAAATAACTGTTTTTTGGTACCATAATACTACTCTATATCTGCATAAGAATAATATATATATATATATAGAGAGAGAGAGAGAGAGAGAGAGTTGGACTACTACTCACCTTTTAAAATGTGAAGGAACAAGGCAACGAACAGACTGCAAACTTATAAATGTCATAAATTTCTTCAATAACACCATGTACCGTATTAAAGTTTCAGTTGGCATGCCTTTTATTTGAATTAGGGAAAATTGGAAGGAGGTACACCCAATTAGATTTAATTATAAAAAAATACATAAAAAAAAATGTTGGATAATTAAGTCCTTATTTTTAATATTTATTTGTATCTAAGTACATTATTTAAATTTTAATGATTTTTTGTGATATTTTTGACCCCCATTAATTTATGTGTATTTAATGCACCACATTTCTTTGAAAAGTAGTGCATTAAACATCTCCTAGTCTTATAGGAGAACTTTAATATATATGTGTGTGTATATATATATATATATAAATTTAATTGTCAATTTTATTTTTTCGATAATAAAAAAAAAGCATAACTTACAAAAAATCTAATTAAACAATAAAATATGCTTAACATGTAAAATATATAAGATTAAATGTAAGTTATTGGGCAACTCAGATATCAAGAGATATATTATAGAAAATATACTTAACATTTAAAATATACAAGATTAAATTCATATACAAACACAAATAATACAAATTCAATATTTTGTGAATAACACAAAGTAACAATATTTACTAAATAATCCAAATCTAAATACCAAAGAAAAATGATACAAAATTACAAACAAGAGAAACGATACAAAATTATAAACAATAATATGAATACGAATAATAAAAATTTAATATTTAGTGAACAATACGAAGTAACAATCTTTACTAAATAATCCAATACTAAATAATGTTTAGTTTAAGAAAATATACTAAGAATATTAATAATCGAGAAGAATAATATAAAATTAAAACACTACTATAAACTCAAATCATACAAATTCAATAGTCAAGTCGTATATTTTGGAAGTCGGTTGAATTTTTGATAGTTATGTTTGTTCATTTGACAACATCTACAGACTTAGTTTATTTGTGGGAGTATTGTTACAATTTTCATTCTATTAGTTATGAATTCTATTATTATTTAAATAAAGTTGATTATGAATGTTAAAATTGTGGATTTTGAATCAACAATATAACATTGAATATTGTCAGCTGATGTATTTTTTCAGATGTTCGAATTATTATGTTTTAGTAGTTATAACATAATTTTTGTGGCGTAATAATTTAATGTGAAAATATATGTTATGCATGTAGGTTGATGTTATAAAAAATATTAGCGAACTCATTTTATTCGTCGTTTATTACAATGTTGTATTTTACTTTACATTTATGCATGCGCAAATATTTGTAACTAATTAATGAGTGAAAGCACGACAATGACTAGTATTTTATATTATAGGTATATGCTTCAACTAGATTATTCTATAATTGGAACCATTGATGCTTTTATTACAATTATTCACGGATTAAGCAAAGAGGCTTAAACGAAACTCTACATAAGATTTAAAAACTCAATTGTTTGGTTGTTCAAATTAAATAAAAATTAGTTAGAAATAATGTTATCGGACCAGTTTTTTTTTTCGTTTGAAAAATTGTGAGCGGGGTATCTTTTAAACTACTTATGAGAAAATATGTTGACTAAATACTTTTGTTGATATGTACCTTTAACTTGAAATGTATTGTAATTAGGGACACATTGACAAATTTTCAAATTTTTTCTTCACTAAAATACATTGTTTCTTATTTGAAGGTATATTAATTTAACAATCCCATTTTTTGTGAGATTTGATTTATTATATTAATAGTTTCATATTTTAAGAGATTGAACATATTTGAAATTTAAAATTATACCGCATGGAATATACCTCAACAACTTGACCTAGATTTTGAAATTATTTTTTAATGTTAAACGGCATTGGTTATTCTCAAATCTAACAATAGTGCCACTTTGTAATGTTACACTGTAATGTAACACTGTTATTCATTAAAAACAATATCTATATAAGAACCTGATATGTAAATAAAAAATATAAAAGGCTCATATTCAATTCAACCAGTCAAACTCAAAATTGACACCATCAACCCGTTTATTTAAAAAAAAATACTTTCTCTATTTTCTCGTTTGTATAATAACACGAAATTAACACGAAACTAACATGTTTAACTAATAATATAAACATAAATTGTTAATTATTTGTAACTATTTATTAAGTACTGAAATAATTATAATATAAAAAAAGATATTTTTACTTATTATTATATTTATTTAAGTTAATTTTTAGTTTGTAGAAAAAAATATTAACATAAATTCAATTAAGTAAAAATAGAATATTAGCGTTAAAAATAGACTTCAGGGAGTTCATTGCAGGGTGCCCACCCGCTATACCCGCTAATGAGGCGAACAGAGGAAGGCGTCTAGGCGCTGTTGTGTGCACGAACCAACTGGGCGAGCATCTCGCTGTGTAGGGCTGCTTAGTCGAGCAACCTGCAGTATTGGGCATCTTGGGCAAGCATGGATATGTTTTAGGCACGGATCCAAGCGAGCAAGGAAAAGGAAAAAGAGCAAGTCTCAGCGTGCAGGCACCAAGAGGCCCTATTTTGGGCTAGCACAGAGGTTTGGGCGCTTCTCCAGGCGTTGGGTTGCCCTGTTTGGGTGAGCAGAGGGGGCCAGGCACTTCTCCAAGTGCTGGGCCACCCCTTTGGGTGAGCAAAGGGGGTCAGACGCCTTTCCAAGTGTTGGGCTTTCCCATTTGGGCGAGCAAAGGGGGGCAGGTATTTCTTTGAGCATTGGGTTGAATACTGTAGGAGACGAGGGAGCTTTGGGCGCCACTTTTTGCGATGATGATCTGACTCCTTCGAGTGTGACTTCTCACACCCAAAATCCTCATGATCTCCCCGGTGGTGGCTCAGGCCATTCCTCACGACCCCAACAAAAGAAGCATAAAGGCAAAATGGCCCTTGATGTCAACGGGTCTAAGGAGAACACCCTTTTCAGTTTACTCAACCCTGATGATGATATTTTTAGACTTGTTTTGCTTATCCTATTCCTTCGACCGTGCTGTGTCGTCGGGCTAAGACAGGTAAGCTTGTTTGCGACGACTCCTCTAGTGATATTGTCATCTACGAGGAGATGTTTGAGACTGGGCTAAGGTTCCTCATATCTTCTCCCATTTGTCACACTCTGCATTATTTTTTCTTAACTCTGGGGTGGTTGGCGCCTAATGGTTGGAGAGTCTTTGTTGGGCTTTCTTGTATTGCCGAGGAAGGCGCATCATGAAGATGTTTCTCCTGTGGAGTTCCATGCAGCTTATAACTTGAGCGAGACTTCTGCGCCAAATAGAGGGTCGTACTAGTTTACCATGAGAAGTGGTAAGATACTCACGGGGTTATGCTCCAATTGCCACACCTGAAAAACAGTACAACTTCTAGTTTGCACTATAAAAATATCAACAATAACTATTTCCCACATTTCAAAATTCATTAGCTCTATCAATCCCCTTCTTTTGTTTCTTGTCCTCTCCAACTTTCTAGCTCTTGTTAAAAAGTATAGGTATCATCTCTAGCTGAACGTAGGAAGCATGAGTTATACGATAAAGAGCACAAAATTGTGTACAGAAATGTTCATGGTATGCACGACAGCTCGGGAATAACATCTCACCGGGCAAAAGAGGTCTTGTCTAATGAAAATTATATGCAAGTGAGAATAAAATTTGTCAGAAATAATAGTATGATAGACTCTGCAGGGAAGTTTGTTGAAGCATTGCTTCTAATGACCACATCCTATATGTTTGGAACACTTTCTACAGCCAAGGTATTTTTCATGTGGTCATCCCACGTGAAGTGGAAGCTATCTCCACCATGATGGAAATGGGTTGCGGATGCACAGACGGCCTTCCAGAAAAGTTCATTTCTGTGATATTGAAACAAATTATTACCGGGCTGTCAACTATAAACAATACTCTGGTTATTGAACAACGAAATATGACTCTGAGTAACATCGTCTTTTGTAATCCTCATACCAAAATAGTTTTTGGTGCTACTTTGTGTGAGGAATGCACAGTCCCTCGCGGGTCATCGTCAAGTTGCCCTATTACAGAGTGGACAGATGCTCCTGATATATGGCGTATTGGTGTAATAGTTCTGCAACTAGCTAATGGTATTTTGACTTCCTACGAAAGAGGCAAGGACAATATTATTTTAAACGAAAGATTTTGAAGAAACAGAGACTCTTGAACAAAAAACTACCAATGGTGAAAGAAACATAAGAAAGAAATTGATGAATACTCTGAAATCGAAGTTTTCTTTTGTGGTTTCACGTTTTAGGATTTTTTCAAAATCATTCACAAATATGGTCATCAAGTGTCTGGCGGAGGATCCGACTTAAAGGCCAACTACAAATGTTGACTTTGTTCTGAGTAGCCGCGATGATGCTAAGTATGAGTTCAGGAGGATGCTTTTATCATGTTTAGGAGGTTAGAATTCTTCTTGTTATTTTGGCTTTTATATAGTTAACCATTTAAGTTACATGCACAGGGAGTAGGGATATTAGGTGTTAGCGTGCATTATTAGCTTGTTTTGACAACTCCTGACTTTGACTTTTTTATTGCTGTTGAACTCTTCTCAAGGGTCTCACGTAGGAGAGCGTGAAGAATCGTCAATCCGACGACCATATAAAGGAAGAGAAGATGAAAGAAGTTACCGTGGTAGCAAGTAGGTGCATTGTGGAAGAAGTTACTGTAACGATTAAGGGAATCAAGACTTAAAAGAGTTCTGTCAGTATTTCATGACATGTTTTGCTTTGTCTTTTTTTTATTATTATTACGAATTTGTTGTTTTCCTTTATCTAGGATTGGTGAAATGGGCTAAACTTGCGTAAAACTGTTTTTGTTTCTCTAATTCGTTTGGTGCAACGAAAAAATGGAAGGATGAAAAATTAGAGAGATAAATAAAATATTATATTTGACAAAGAATGATGAAAAAGTTGATAGATTTATTTTTTTTCTAACTTACCAAAATTAATCTCTCCAAAAATTGGAGAAAAATAGATGAAAAATTAATTATATAGTTAAAATATTTGTTGTTTGTCTTTATGTCTTTTGATATGTACATAAATTATATTTATCAATTACAGATTATGTATACATTAATTTTATATATAGATATAATGATAAAATATGTATTTATATTTTTTAAAAAAATAAAAATATTTTTTTTATCGACACAAAAAAAATCAATCTTTTTTACTTTTTATCATTCTTATCAAACACAAATGAGGAAAAAAAGAATTATTACTTTAAAAGATGAAAAATGAATGACTCTCATTTTTTATGAACCTTACCAAAAAAACCGTAAGTAGTGATGGCTTGTAGGTGTCATCCTTGGTTCCTGTTGCAGTCTTGAAATCACTAATGGAGCTACTGGCTAAAAAACTTTGTTGCATTTTTTTGTTCCCCTTATTAAGACTAATTTTCATGTTTATCGAGCCTCTAAATTCCAAAATTTTAATAATTAACCCCTTAACTAATTTTGGTGTCAATTGAATTCTTGAATTCTAAAATTTAGCAATTCAACTTTTATATCACTAATTAAATTGTTAGGTTTATGTCTCACGTGCTCATCACATGGATAGAAAATATGAATATTTTAGATTGTTCGTTCAAAACCTATCATACGAAGAATCTCATTCTTTATAGCCATCAACTGAAAAGGGTTTTTTTTTATATTGAGGAAAGAATATTTTTGTCGACAAATGATGCACAAATTCGGGTAAGAGCATGCAATGGGATCTTAAATGGATGATATAATTTTACATCATTAGATGCTCATAAAGCCCTTGGTTTCCTGCAGAATTTAACCTTAGTATTCATTTTTTGTGTTTACTCTCACATTTTGCCTATTCCAATAATAATTACGATAGTATTTTTTTACCACCGGACCTTTGGTTCAGTTTAAGTCCCTCTCTCCTCTCCCTCCAGAAGAAGATAGTATTTATTGTATTACAAGTATTGTTATTATTTTAATATCTATTTATGTATTAATATACAATAATCAAATTAGTTGAGAGATAACATGAAAAAATTTCCTATTCTCAATTTCTTAATCTTCTAGAACTTTAATTTATTTAATTACTAAACATACAATCAATAATCATAACCACCTTTTCACTTTCTTTTTTAAAATTAGTTTTAATGTCTTATAACTTGACATAATTCTTTAACTTCCCAAGTGGCTGATTGTGGAAAAGGGGGAAAGGTGAGAGAGAGGCATTGGAAAGTTTGCCCTCCCAAAATGTTTAATTATGAGATATTTTATTGTATTTTTTAAATTTTTTTGTCCTAATGTTTTATTGGATTTGTCTAATTACTTTTTGTCTAAGTAGTTGGTCTAACTACTCTTTGTCTTCTAGCTTCCTTTTTGGGTGCTATTGGAAAGAAAATAGAGTCAAAGATGAAAACATCAAAAATAAAAATAAAGACTAAAATGCAATGAGTGATAAATCTCAGGGGTCATTGGTATAATTTACCTATTAAAAAAGCAGAACTAATTGGGTCCTACTGAAAATTCATAAACCCCCTCCCTCCTCTTTCACATTCTCTGTTTCTCTGTGCGCAAGTGAAGGCCGCAAAGTCACCCCTCTGCGCTCTCCTCATCTCTGTTCTTTGCTAGGTCTCCGTCTATCCATTTAGTTCTCTCTCTCTCTCTCTCTAAATATATATTAGCAGGTGCGTATAGAATTAGTTGCTAATCAATTTGGTTATAGGATTGTTTGCTTTGACACGTGAATGACAGGTGTTCGACAGAATTACTCAGCGACAGCATATTGCTTATGTGTGTTTTTCAGCTTGGGTTTTGTTCTTTTGTGCAGATTGGAGCTTTAGTGCTTTTAGTTGTAATTAGAGGATTTTATCCAACCCTTATCGAAATTTATACCTATAGATGCATTTTTGGTGTTTTTCCTTCTGTGTTGTTGTGTATCTACTCGAATTCTGAAAATCCATGGTTTTGGTGTTTAGGGAAAGACTTTAATCTACCCTCAGTTGAATGCTGCAATTTATTCTGCTACTGAAATAATAAGTGATGCTTTTCAGTTGCGTGTAATGGAGAAGAATAGCTTCTTTACTTGTTTGAACAAAAGGGTTGAACTTTCTGATGAAAATTTGATGCTTATGTTGATTAAATTGATGTTAAATTTTGGACGCTCGTTCAGTACACTCCTTGCACTTCCAGACTATTTTTACTTAAATGTCTGCAAGTAACTCATTGTGTATCTAAATATAGAGGGATACTGTCACAAAGTGTTCTTCTCTTCAATTTTTTAGGGTTGTGCATTAAAATTGTTGAGAACACGTACAAAGTCTTCGTTTTAATGGCATTATGAAAAACTGTCGAGGCAAAAAACTGCCAAAAACGTCCACCATTCTGCCCTTGCACTTCTTGCTGCTTTGAGTTACTTTTAGAAGACACCAGTAATGCATAATGCTTTTACAGAAATAGATTGTGAATGGTAGTTTCCTAATGATTCCCAGCCCACCCTCCCACACATGCGAAAAGAAGAGGCCACCACCAATGGAAGAATCTATTATTTGCTCTTTCCTTGATCAATCAATTGTAAGTCGAACGGTTTTTGGTGCTATGATTATTGATTATATTAGAAGTCCTTGTACAGGATCAATCATAAACTTGTGTGACTTTTGGTGAAGTCCTCAAATACAAGGAGCCATTGGAATTTGATCTTCAACGTTTTTATGGTTAAAAATGGATGATGATGATGAGTTTTCTGTGCCAGAAGATATCCTTTGGCCACTGTTTACTGCTTCAAGCTCATCAACCATTGAAAAAGCCCTAACACATCTCATACCAGTTGCCAGAGGTGCTGGTGGACGCGCAGACCTTGCTTCCAAGAATATCCTAACTACAGTCCTTCAGCTCTGCCGAACTCTCTCTTGCCCTTCTAATCGTCACCTTCTTCTTTTGTCTCTAAAACTCCTCAGGAACTTATGTGCCGGAGAAATAAGTAATCAGAACTCATTTATTCAACAAAATGGAGTTCAGATTGTTTCAGGTATTTTCAATTCTGTTGGCCTTGTTTCTGAGTCAGATTATGAGATCGTTAAAACGGGTCTGCAAGTTCTGGGAAATGTCTCTTTGGCTGGAGAAGAACATCAGCATACTGTTTGGCATCAATTCTTTCCACTTGAGTTTTCCAAGATCGCAAGAGTGCGGAGCAGGGAGACCTGTGATCCTTTGTGTATGGTTATTTATACATGTAGTGAAGGAAGTCATGTATTATCTGCAGAGTTAGATACTGATCAAGGGTTGCATATTGTGGCAGAGATTACAGAGTCTGCCTCAGCAGGTATCCGCTGATACTTTGACTCGAGTATTGTTTTCATTATATACTCCATACCCTTTTTTCAATTACATAATGATAAATTGACATATATCTGAAATGCTTTCAGTTACATTGCACTTTGTGTTTTGCCAGTTGGTTTCCGAGGAGATTGGTTAAAATTGCTTCTTTCAAGAATTTGCCTTGAGAAATATCACTTCTCACAACTCTTCTCTAAACTATGTCCGATCGGTAATTCTGGAACTAGTGATGATATCATGTCCGGAGTTGATCATTTTGTACCTGAACTAGCATTTTTGTTGAGTATCCTATCAGAGATATTGAATGAGCAAATCAGAGATATAACTGTTTCCAATGCATTTGGTCTGCATCTTCTTGGAATATTTAGAAGTGCCTTTGGGGCTGTTGATTTTTCCTCAAGAGGGAAGTCAGGTCTTCCAACAGGGTCTGCTGCTATTGATGCTCTTGGATACTCCCTCATCATTTTAAGAGATATCTGTGCAAGCGATGGTCTACGAGGTTCCAAGGGGGAGGGTACTGTAGATGTTAATGTGCTGCTATCCTCTGGACTCCTGGAGCTTCTTTTAAGCTGCCTCCGGGAACTTGAGCCTCCAGCAATTATTAGGAAAACAATAAAACAAAGTGATAACCAAGAGGGATCAACTCATTTCTCGTCAGAGGAGAACCACAAAGGAACAACATATTTGCCCAAGTTTTGTCCATACAAAGGATTTCGGCGGGACCTTGTTGCAGTCGTTGGCAATTGTGTTTACCAAAGGAAGCATGTTCAAGATGAAATTAGACAGAAGAAGGCAATTCTTCTGTTATTACAACAGTGTGTCACCGATGAAGATAATCCGTTTTTAAGGGAGTGGGGCATCTGGTCAGTCCGGAATCTTCTGGAAGGCAATGTAGAAAACCAACGAGTAGTAAGTGACTTGGAGCTTCAAGGATCTGTCGATGTGCCTGAAATTGTTGGACTTGGTCTTCGAGTTGAGGTGGATCAAAAAACTGGCCGTGCAAAGCTTGTAAATGCCTGATGGAGATGAGTAATTGAATTTTGCAAATAGTGTTTACTCCTTTTTGTTGCTTTCNAGTTGAGGTGGATCAAAAAACTGGCCGTGCAAAGCTTGTAAATGCCTGATGGAGATGAGTAATTGAATTTTGCAAATAGTGTTTACTCCTTTTTGTTGCTTTCACTATCTTCAGTATGATCTCCATTAAACTAAGACCAGATGCGAGGGTATAGGAACCTGGAAACCTTCGGCAGAGGCTGTAAGTTTGATCTGCCTAGCTGATTTTTCGCTGTTGGAGACATAGCCGGTGCCTTATGAAACTGCATTGTCGTAAAATAAGGGGAAGTGTGACAACTGACAATTAATTGGTTATTTGTTTCCAGGGTGGTGACTCTAATTGAAACTACTTCTCGAAAGCCGTTGTATATTATTTTTCTTGGTGAAACTTTCTTCTGTGAAGCTGTTCTAAATTATTTTTAACGTTCTTATAGTTTTGTGCGCACTGCAAGACCTCAAGCTATTTCTTTTGTGTTGAATGAAATAAATTATCAGATGCACTCTTACCCTCTATGTGGCATGTGTGATGTACTAATTGTCAATTGCTTGTTTCAAATTCCGACTGTTTCTTTAGCATGCTAGTGCTCACGTATTGTACCTGGTTGAAGACCAACTCTGATACATAACATGTTTAGTTTCTGCATCAATATACCTTTTTTTTTCTTTTTTTTTAAAGGGTGCTATACGAGAACTTTACACGGGGTCATCCATCATAGTACTAAACACGCTTAACTGCAGAGTTTCAATAGATTCTGGTATATTAATACTGATATGATCGCACCCAATATACACCTAAGAACCTCCCATCTAGGAAAAATTAATTTTTCCTCCTGTTTGGTGCTCGAATGCACCTGTTCCTGATTAATTTGTAATGCACATCTCTGCACTAAGCATATCTTTGTTGAGAAACAGAATCTACAAGCAACAAAATCAAAGCAGATAGTTCTTTCTTTCCAGCAGAGTCTGATAACCGTTGTTATCAACTAAAACCCATGCCTGATATGCCTAGATTTGTCAACTGTCCTCTAGTTGTGCTCAAGTTCATATCTGAGTACACACATGATGTAGTACTTGTGCAATCTACTGAGTCTAAATAATGTAAATTTAAGTTTGATGATCGATATTATGCTTAATAAATAGAGTAAAATATTAGACCCGAAAAGAGCGAGAACGAGAACAACAGAGGGGTAGGAAAACAAAACTGTAGATTGACTGCTAAAATAGCACATCAACAACTTCTTTCAAAACTACTTGTGCCAACAGCTTCTTTCATTCCAAATAATCTCTGTATAGCTTTATTTAGGTCAATATACAAGAATGCATGTTACATCTTTCACATTGAATACAAACATATCACGGACCTGAGACGTAATTCGAGAGGCAGCTCATCAAACAGAGTGAACATTCCTTGTTGTCAACCCTCCCGCCATTCCAAAGGAATGGCGGGAGAGATGACTGATCTTACTCAAAGCGGGGAGCAGGGCAGGACCTATTACTTGTTATACAGTTGGTGCCCAGAGGCTGGGGCTGTACAGAAAATTAGTATCTAATATCAAAACCTTAACTCAAAACTGCACTTACCAACTCCTAATTTAATACTACATTCTTCAACTCGGAAGCTTTGTGCGACATCCCAATTGAGGATTTCAGATTGTTAGATTCTCCTGAATGGCAAGAAAGGATCCAACTATGTTTCCTCCAACATCCGGGAAAGTTTCACATCCAGGAAGGGATCTTACTTTACCTATCCTATCAACTTCAACTGGGTACTTCATCAGGTGTCCCCTCATTTCTGTTACTTCTTCAGCTGCAAATTGCTTCCAGTTCATCTCACCCATCGATCTTATTCGTCGAACGCATTCTAGAGACTCAGGTCGTGTAAAGCAGTCCTCGATCACTCCAACATGTTCTGCCCACAGAGACATTCTATATCCATAGATCTGCAAAACACACATTCCAATAATAACATGTCAAATACTGACATTGGAGATTTATATATACATGGGACCATGACTCCATGGATATGTATCATTTACTTCAATACAGATTAATTCAAATGAGTTCACCTGCCCTGTATAAGAGTTCCTACATTTCGAGAAGTGGAACCCATTTCTACCACCACGAGCCCTCTCCCCCCCCCAAAAAAAAAA
>CAUOFW020000447.1:1124417-1136202 GCA_963454935.2 Ilex paraguariensis
CCCAAAAAAATAAATAAATAAATAAATAAAAGGTCATAACAACTCATTTCAAAAAGTCAAGCAATATTTTAAAATTCACCTGCCCTTTATTGTTCAACAATGCACATAGGTCCGATGCATGCATCAAGTGAGCTGACATATGGCAGGACACTTTAAATTTAGAGAGTGCTCAATTTTTTCTTTTTTCTTTATTTGGGGGCTGTTAAACAACTCTATACTGGAAGAGGAGAAACCTCCCCCCTCCCCACCTTTCAACAAACCCCCACAACACCCACCAACTCCACCCCACCCCAACCAAAAAATGAATAAATAAGGAAAGAAAGGAGTGACAGTAGGTTGCTGTTAAGTGTTTAATTACACACGAGAATAAAGGCTGACAAGAGGATATGGTTCAGGTTCAAGATCTTCTGCTCAAAATGGTGTATATAATCCAATCAACAATTATTCCACAATTTTCACCAACTCTGAACAATGCGATGCAAAAGATACATAAGACATTACTGCATAAGTAGGGTTGTGATAGTCATCTGAGTGCACTGTTTGTAGTGTCCTAAATATAGGATGATGTGGAGTGTCATATCGCCCGTCACATAAGTCCAGTCCCCCAAGAAAGGCTATGATTCGTCTTCTATTATCGCCAGCATCAGCATCCACAATCACAGTTTTCTGGTGGTGCGTATAAATTGTTTCAACTTCCTGTCATTGAACAGTACAAAAATTAGATTGATGCAATATCTCCGCATTACATATCAAAAGCTAAACTAGCTAAACAACGTTAAGCAGACATGCAAACTAATTATACGGCAGAAAAGGAGCAACTGGTCGAGTAATTGATTAGAGAATCAAATTTCGCACGTGTCTACATAACAAAAGAACTTAATTGAGACAGAAAGACGATTGGGAAAAGTTTAATCGAGACACATTTGTTAGTGTCCTTATATGTAAAAAAGAAGAAAATGTCAAATGCAATGCCCAAGTAGTTGTGAAAAAAGTTTGAACTTGTCAACCCATTTTTGTGTTTTATAATTACATGATCGAAGATTTCAAACCCATGGCATACAGTGAAGTTTAAACTAGGTCTGGAACTTCACAGCATTTGACATTTATGTTCATAATAAATGCCTGAAAAAGAATAAGAATCAAGACGGATAATTTATGATTGACATACCCTCTGCTTAACCCAGCTGTGCCGCTTTCCAGCCATGCGAGGACAAAGCAGCACTTGCACAGAAGAGTGCTTGAAAAAACGACGAGTTTCCTCGTCATGGGTTTGCATGATTCCATCCTGCATGTACCAATTTTCAGTAATAACTAATGAAACCCATATAAGAAAGCTTTAAACAAACATTATATTTCAGAAGTTCCTGGAAGAAAATCTTTTTCAAGAAACAAACTTTTAGGATGATAAAAATAGAAAGCTTAGGATCCATGGACACATTTGGGAGACAATATGCCGGTCAATCTTCTGTAGAGGACTAAATCTAAAGAACATAATGCAGAAAGCTTGCAGACGAAAACAAATACAAACAAAAGTACGCAATGCATAATATCTCATCAAGACGACTGAACATAACAATTTGGTCACAACCCAGGGCTTATGCAGGCGAAAAAACTAAATTATAGAAGTCAGAGACATCAATCCAATTATGTTCAAGTGCTACTAATATCTATAGTTCTACAAACTGATTTGATGCTAGTGTATCATATAAAAGCATTACAAAAGCTTAAATCTTAAAAGGGAACCCAATAAACGAGACTTCTACGTTGCAGGGTCCGAGCAGGTCATATGTACATAGCCTTAACCCCACATGCAGAATATTGTTTTGGTGACTCAACCCACAATGCTCTGGTCAAATCTAACTGCAGGTTTTGCTCTAAATTGGCCATGCGCATATCACCAACGGGGCATGTGTCTAAGATTACGTGTAAAGCCATGTCTCTGTGCACTGTGGAGATTGACCAAGGCTCACAAGCGCACATGTTACAACATGAAACTGTGATTGATCAAAGGTTCAAATGAGTAACAAGTTTTCTTTTAGATTGGTGCATAAAGCCAAAAAGTCATATTGTTGAGACAACCTTATACACATGGAAAGAAAAAGAATCTTTCAATTTATTAATAGATAAAGACTGTAAACACAATCATTGATTTTCTGGTATAAGGTAAACAACTTACTGTTTTGTAGCCCAAGATGTTCCTAGAAGTAGGGTCATCCCATACAAGAAGCAGCACTCTCACTCCTTCCTGTGATTTGGACTTCAGAAGATCCCCCAGGCTGCAATCTGATCCTGAACCAGTGTCTCGGACCAGTCTAACTTTGTGCCACACTGCCCAACCAACAATATAAATCAAACGCCTTGCCTGGCGTATGGCATCAAAGATGTCAAGCCAACACTTCCCATGCACATATTCCAACCCACCATCAAGCATCAGATTTGGAAGGCATCCATCAGGTATATGAGCATCTTGATAAAGTGTAACTGTTCCACCTCTCCTGAGAGGAAAATATGTGCCAGGAACCCCATAATAATCCGGGCCAGCTCCTACTCCATGATGAAAAATGCTCAATTTCTCTATAGGGGTGTACTGAATTGAAAGACTCAGAACAGCTCCGGGCTTGCAAGGCTTCCCATTACCAAGAAGAATTGGAAAGAACCCTTCAACTTTCCCTCCTGAGTATATATGTTCAACTGGAATCGCCACCACTCCCATAAGCTGGGACCCCACAACATCACTGTCCTTAACATAAAAATGGATTTCAGCAGCATTATGTGCAACAGGAACATTAAAGTGTTGCATCCACACAGGATTTTCGTCATTACTAATCACATAAGTCCTTCCAATTACAGCACTTGTTACAGAAATCGAGACATAGGGATCACTAGTAATCTTCCGACTCATTGTCCCTTCAAGCTTGCTGCCCATGTTTCGTGGTAATTTGTTAAACACTTCCCCCAAAGTTTTATGGAACATGTCCATATTTGGAAGGTTTTTTGCCTCATAGACCCAAATATCAAGATTTCCATGTAAAAGTAAAAGCTTCAAAGATCCTTTGGTACCTGAAAAGGGCACAACCTGCCAACTGGGACTCTGTGGTGAATCAGCAAATGGCGTTGAATGGGTTAGAGCAGGCTGCGTAGGGGACTCAATCTGACCTGAATAAGATCCCTCCCAACTGCTTGAAAATGAGGTATCAGAATAACCATATGCACTCCCATGAGGGTCATACTCTGCACTCAAAGTATGATATTTTGAAGGCGAATTAGGCACCGATGTAGCCGCAGGCGCTGGGGGAGATGCAGAGGCAGAGGGATCGTTGTTGGACAAATGCATATTAGTTAAAAGATCATCTATAGGTGGGTAAACCGGTGTATAAGTGGGATTGTGATCATTGACATTATCATGATTTGTTGTGGAGCCAACATCCAAAGAAGAAGAACTATCTTGCCGGTGATGGCCGGGGAAGCTATTAACCCGGGATGGAACATTGTAGTGGCTATCTGACGCTGGGAACGACCCGGGTTGTTGATACTGATAATGGGATGAACCATATTGAAAACTATTATGATGCTGAAGGCTATGCTGAGGAGAGGAAGGGGTTACTGGGGGGGGTGGGTATTCATGGTATGGATAGGGAAGCGATCCAGAATGTGATGGTGGAGGATATCTATACTCTAAGTGGCCTGAATGGGAGGTTGGCTGAGGAGGAGGAGGAGGTGGTGGTGCTGATGGGTACTGGTGGTAGGTATGAGGCCCAGAAAGAGAAGGGTTGTATGGAGGTGGTGGATATTGAGGGTATGAAGGAGGTGGATATGGACCAGAACTGAGAGGTGGGTATTGATTATTTGGAGGTGGAACATGAGGATACCCATATGAATTGTAATATGGATATGAAGGTGAAGAATTGTAATTGTCCATTATACTATTTATTGGCTTTCACTGAATGTATTTATATGGATCTTTTTCAGATGAATTCCATATGTTTTATCTAAAAGTACACTGAAATAAAAAGAAAAAGAAGGTATCAGAAAGGTTTGTTACCTTTGATGGAAATTCTTGTTGGATTCGGTGCTATAATGAAGAAAAATAACTTGGAGAGTGAGGGGGAAAGAGAGAGAGAGACGGAGCTATGATTTAAGCTTATGGTCGAAAAGGACGGCAAGTTTTACAATGAAAGATCGATCAGACACAGAACAACAAAAGATTGTGAAGAGATATGGGTTTTTCGTTAATTAACAAAAAACAAGATCACAATAAACAATTAAACTTTAATCCAAGAACAACTAATAGGAATTTAACAAATAGGAATGCAGAGGGACAAAGTGTACCTTTACAAGGTTTGATCACCGAACAATATGAGGGATTCTGATGACCAGAAGAAGATGGAGGAAGAGGAAGAGGAGGGGAGAGAGAGAGAGACGACGGCTTACGAATGAATGATCTACAACATGGACCCAGGTAAACTTGTTGGTTTCAATAACGTGTGTAATAACATAAGTAATCTAGATGATTACATGGTACAGGGCTGTTCCGAGTTTAATATTCTATGTTATTCGTTTCTTTTATTTTCTCGTTTTTCTTTTTTCCCAGTGTCTGGATATTTGGATTAACTTATATATATTTTGACTAACCTTTTTTTCGATTCAGTCAAAAATAAGTCATCCACGTTATAATTAAAATATTTATGAGAAATAAATCTTTTATTATTTAACCTTAAAAAATTATTATTATTCAAACTCAAAACATTTTTACAGTAATCCTCGAGTCATTCTTGGGTTTACATTATTCGTTTCAGGAATGTTGAAGGAAGAAAAATTCAGATAAGTAATGTTATATGAACTTTATTTAATGACTTTATTTAACAATCTTATCATTCTTTATTATTAAATTGAGTCTAAATTTTAGTGCTACAATCGACATCACTAAATTCTATACAAATAATATTTTTTCAATTCAGGTGGTTACCGTTTCTCCTACCATTCACATGGAAACACACAATTGGGTGAAAATAACAAAATTCAGTTGTTTTTTTTTTTTTTTTCTCGCTTTGGGTTTTCGATGTGAACTTCAACCAAGATTAGTCATTTTCTTTCCTGTCAATTTTTCAACTCCCATTCGAGCACGAAAGAGTTTTTAATACTTCTCCCCTTTTTAAGTCACACCATTAGGAAACAACACCGACAAATACAAATCTAGAGGCTCGAGTGAAAAAAGCTCGGCCCCTTCAACACATCGCACAACAAACAATTATTTTTGTTTCAAATTATTTTTTTTATTAACAAAATTTTCATATTCGATGACTCTATCTTTTCTTTTTATTATTAATTGTACACGTGCGTTGTACATTAACCATTTTAAATTATAAATTCTATCTTATTTTTAAATTTTAGACAAATAATCTTTTATACCTTCTTATTGAGTGAGACTCCGAGAATGTTAGAGTTGATTAAAGGAATAGTCATGCACCAAGGAGCTTACAAAAACTCCTTTTTTTTTTTTTGTCAGTTACAAAAACTCATTCGTGAGACCAATAGTGAACTAAAAAATATATATTAATTGTATTTCAAGGGAGTGAAGCTGGTAAAAAAGGAATTTGGGTGGGTGGGTGGATGGAGATCCCTCTCCATTAATTTAATTTTCAAGTCTTTAGAGGACTTTTGTTGCAATTGCTATCCCAACCTTTTTGTTAATTTAAATTTGGTAAAAAAATAAATAATTCTATCGAATAATAGAAGCATGAAAAAGTGCGGGACTTTCGATGCTTAGCATAATAGAGAGAGACACACCAAATGTAAAATCACAAATATGTTAGAAAAAATGTTCTTTCCACAGAGAGCGCACATATGCGATGGTTAGAGCAATTTCAAAGAGAGTGGCATCGGGAGCGATAATTCCATAATTGTCAAAATGTCACTTCAAATTTAAAATTTTTCAGACATGACATCAAGGGTTGAAAAATGATATTCATACTCTTGGGGTGGTAAATTTGACAACTCTAGAGAGAGAAAGAAAGAGTTTATAAATAGGTTTAATTATATTTTTAGGAGCAACTGCAAGAAAATACCCGTTAAGCAATAAAAAATATTAAAATAACACTTTATTTTAGTACTTGTTATTTGGATAAATTTATAATTCAGTGATATTAAAATACTGTTCAAAATTATAAATAAATAATTTAATACCTTAAAATGACAACTCTCTTTGGAGTTGCTCTACAAAATAGTTAGAAACCATTGTAATTGTCTCGTAATCATCGACAAAATGTGATTTCCACTTACAAAAATAAAAGTTGGAAGCTCACAATCCTTTGACAATTTCTTTTAGTTTGACTTTTCCTCGTCAATGAAATGCCAAATGCTTGCCTATATGGCCTACAATGCATTCAAAGAGAAATCAATATGTTTAGCCGTCCAACCTCATAGAATAAAACCGAAGTAAATTAAAACATAATTCATGTAAACTCTTCCGACCTTTCTTCTTTCATCCTTGGTTTGATAGAAAATCAATGTCATTTTAAGAATCAAAGTGTCCATAGGACTACCCCCTTCAACTTATTTGTTAAAATTTTATGGTCTATTAGGCGGATATCATTATTATTGTCCATGATTTACAATATATTTCGAAACCTTTCAAAAAATTTCAACGATTCTTATTTCATTGTCTTACAATAAATTTACACCAGAATATCTCCTAACAAAACGAAAAGAGCCTAAAGCATCATAAAAATTCAATTGCAAACATAGAATTCCAAGAATGATCCCGATACCAAAGCAAATAATTAAATTTAGAAATAGGAAACTAATTACTTAATTTTCTACATCACACATGACATATATAATATAAATAGAACGAATTTGATAATAGCAACTCTACTCCCATCTTTGATAGCAACCGTTCTATTTTACCATTTTCCTTGCTTGTGGAATTGTGTGTCTTTCTCAATATTTTGTATCTATGTGCATGCTAGTAGTAATCATGCTGATCTGCTCAAGTATCATATGAAAATTTTTGAAAATCTTGGTGTATATTCTTTTAATAAACATGCATTATGTGTTTTCTGATATTTTTTATTATAAAGGGGATTGTCTAATATTTTGGGACATAAAATTTTTAAGTTGGCAACACATTGAAAATTTTTACTAGTTTGTATCTCGAATTCCTTGATCAAATGTTATCATCTATTGCAGTAAGTCAACACCAAAACATCATGTTTAAAAAGCAATTTCACAAAGCTACTATCTTGGGCAATTATTTTGTGTCATTTTATCAAATCTTGAACATATTTTTCGTGGGTACAAAACATTCTTCTCCTATTTCTATGGTTTATTTAATATATAAACTAATGTGGGAAATAGAGAGTTCATGGAACCTAAAATTTCACAAGATTGTAACGACCAAAAAACACAATTGCACGATCAACTTCAATAACAAGAGTGAAAGTGAAGAAAAAGTGGATCTTACTTTGTGGATAACCTTGCTCTTCCAAGATTTTATCATGCTCTTGGTTAAAAAACACCTCAATATACTTCTTTGGTGCCCCTTTATGTACATTTTACGCAATAAAGCACAACATCCATTACAATCTGAAAAAAAAAATATATAAAGAAAAACACGAGTTACCATTGACAGGGGTGAGGGTGTCATGGGTGCATCAGGGATCAGCAAGCATAGAAATATGCTTATGACAGTGAAAGGAGCAGTACTCTCAGTGTCCCCAGAGAGATTTTCGGATTGCAACCATCTAGAAAAAACGTTAGGCGTGTAATTCTAATGGTTAAGATTTATCTACTGCAGCTTAAAATTTACTCCTAGAATTTATAGCATCTAAGATTCTAACTCTTCAGTTGCCTCTTGGATTACTAACTCAAGCTAGGACTTTTCAGTTCGAAATATCTGCGTGATTACAATTATAAGTATTATAACTACAGTACAAATTTGCAAAAGTGAGTTGATGACTCTAGTAAGAGGCGACAACAGTAAGAGAAGCCCGCTTACTTGCAAGTGCATTACACTTCCGGTTTTGCACAATTGAGAGTGATAATCAGGAGGTAATTAAGCTTAGCTCAACCGAAGGTGTTCCTCCTTAGGAGATAAGTGTTTTTGTGGAAGATCTTATGGTAGACACCTAGATCTTAGGTTTTTATATAATCCAAGAGCCCTTAATAGGGCAACTCATTGGGTGACAACAGCGACACTATCCAATTCTCTTGTTGTNTCTTAGGTTTTTATATAATCCAAGAGCCCTTAATAGGGCAACTCATTGGGTGACAACAGCGACACTATCCAATTCTCTTGTTGTGAATTGGGTCAACTGTCTCTCATCAGAGGTTAAGAATTTTTTACATCTGACTGTAGTCAACATTTTCCTACTTGAATGAACTTTACTATATTTTAGATCAAAAAAAAATTGATGACTCTAGAGATGCCAAGAGTTGAAAAGGCAAAAGTTTCACTGGTACAAAAAGTCTCTTTTAATGCACCTATTATAATTGCAATTGCAATTGCAATTCAAAATCCTTCAATTATTGTAGTTATTAAGTAAATGATAAAATATATATTGTAGTAATATAGATATAGATTGTGGCATTAAATATGGAGAATAAGCATGTCATAGTTGTAGTATTGGAGGATAAAAGTCAAAAAAAAAAAAATATTTTTCTTGTATGTTGATATTTTAAAGTAGTATAAATAAGATACTAGTTAACCAACCAATTCAAAATACAAAAGAGTCCAACATTATCCACTCCACTGAACAAACCAATAGCCACTACATGGATAACTACTGAGAGCATCCTATTATATTCTGATAAGATTTAATCTAGTTTGTTATGAATTTTGATTCTTTCCATTGTAATAAAGATTATATATACTCAATAACACACATCATCTGGTATCAATTTGAACCAGACTTACAAACTCTGACTATACTTAGGGGCCCTCCTTTCTAATCAAAGTCCTCTCTAAGTAAAACTACTTTTGTAATGTTTCCAACCACGGGAGAGTTTACTCGACCTATTTCCCAATTTCCCACATTATTGAAGTAAGTGTGCGGCTCCGTATGAGAACATCCCGGTGTGATCATGTAGTTTTTCTGTATATGGAAAGATGGTCTAATTTGTTCGGTGTTTTGAGTGAAGAAATAGAGTTGTGCACAAAATTACCTCTTGGTATAATTCAAATTAATAAAAAAAATCAATAAGAATTTAATTATTACATAGAATTTGATTGAAAATGATGATGTTAGGATCTGTCTACATCATCTATATTGGAGTTTGTACAACGTTTAATTCTAGAATTTACGTACAATTTACTATGAAACATATGATTCTTATAGTAAGTCGGTATTAAATTGGATTCACTTTTTATAGTCAATTTTAGAGGATGGGGACGTGTGATTACATGACTAGTAGGTTAGTTTTAATTTGTTAAACAATGAAAAAAAAACTTGAATACGATACTAAAAAAAAAAATTTAGTATCGTACCTCTAAAGTTTACTATTTTTGTAGGCATTTTTTATAATTTTTGTAGGCATTTTTGTGGATAATTTACTATTTTTATGAGTATTTTTATCAATTTTAAAAGTGTTTTTATCACTGTAATAACTATTTTTACTACCTTTCTTTAGTACAAAAAAATTATTACTTTTATAGGTATTTTTATCACTTTTGTAGATATTTTAACCATTGTTATGGTAATTATTTTTATTACTTTTTTTTGGTACAACAACAATGATAAAACACACGCATAATAATGATAAAAATATTCACAAAAATGATGAATGTCAGTACAACATCGATTTTTTTCTTTCTATAGACAACTCCAGGAAAAAATATTTCAGTTGATTGATTTTTAACTTCTACAATAACGGTAATGAAACCATATTTTTTATTTTAAGGATAGTTCAAGTAGTAATAAGAACGAACTGTAAGTTTAGATGTTCACGTTAAATTTATTTTTTATAAATATCTTAATTTTAGTGTAAGTAATTTATCTTTGATTACATCGATGAGAAAAGGCCAGCAACTTTCGTCAAGAATGAAATCAGAAGGTTCTAATTTCGGACTTATGTCACCCACATGTGGAATATTCGTCCCATCAGCAAATCTTTTTTATTTTTTTATTTTTGGGGTGATTTAAATTAATGGGTCGAACTACTATAAAATTATTTTTTGGTAGCTTATTTTTTACTTTTCACCAATCATAACAAAACACGTGTAAAGTTTTCATAATTTGTTATTTTATTTTACTTCATTATATTCACGACTAAAGGTCACAAATAAATCAAAACAAAATTAAAGGTCGGGAGCAAACTTGGGTATGGTATTGCCGGCAATACCAGAATGGTGTCGTAATCAAGGACCTGTAAATGTTCGTCCAAGAAAATCTTTGTACGTCTCCATTTATCTTTTGAAATTTCTATGCCTTGTAGAAATTGTCTATCTAATTATGTCACTTAACCCATAAGTCCTGACACGGGAAACTATTCTACAACAGAATAGTACCCCTACCCTCGTCTCTGGCTCATTGTCCTCCTCCTCCATCTCGCCGGTAGAAGGTGCTTACTGTCCCTGAATTTTGACTTGGTTGATTCAATTGGTCATTGCATAAAAACATCTGACTTGTCAATTTATATGCTAATTGAAATCTCGATATAAAAAATAAAACTATTTTGCGCGGTGATTTTTGCACAATAAAAGAATTGACAGATCTCTCATTTGGTGAACTCGAAATTAATAGACTATCCCGTGATAAACGGAGGTGAGAAATGGTGTAATGAATGGTGATGAATTACTTTTCCAACAGATTGTGCGATTCCGGTGTGTCAAGATGAATTATGCCACACAAAAAGAATTGTTAAAAGGACACCACAGTATTTTTTGGCATGACCCCTCCAAAGATCAAGTTAGTATGTGAGAGAAGAGAAGGAAAAGTTTAGTTCTATTGCTTGCATATAATTTGCGTACCTTTGCATTGAGTTTTTTAGAGTTACTTATACCTCCATTGAGGTAATCATTGTGGACAGGTGAGCCCTTAAAGAGGAAGTCCCCCATTGGCCCATTTGAAAGGCAACAAGCAGTGCTTAGTCCTTAGATAGAGTGTTTTTCATTTTGCGTGGAAGAAGTTTGGGCATTAAATGCTCAGGCCCCCGAGCACTTAATGCTTTTTCGTCGAAACTCTTCGAGCAATAAATACGTCTCATCCTTTTGATGGATCATTTAATACCTCTTTGTGACGGCTGCGTGCGAGTGCAGGCATATTTGTCTATTAGCCCCCAATTTTGTGCTCTATGTCTCATGTCTCATTATCTTTGGTTACTGATTTGTCCTTTTCCGCCATTCTGAATGCTTTAGAAAGGCAAGTCAATAATTATTGACTAATTCTAACTTTAAGTAACGATAACAGTTAATCAACCACTCATACCTCGAGGTATTAGAGGCGAGGTGACGTGTTTGAAAATAGACCTTGGGGGCATTAGTCACACTAAGGACACGTGTCACTTGCAGATGGAGCCAAAGAACCTTTGATGCCGAGGACACGTATCACAATACAAACATTNGGGCAGGACATCGATGAGCCAGAGATTATGTTGAATTCAACACTTCTCTTATCGGTCTTGAGCTGTGTTGGACTAACATTTGGTGGCCAGGCAGCTAAAATGTCCACTCCTGGTGCAGTCACATCTAGTTTGATCACATATGGTCCAAATAAACTAGGCCCCCTCGATGAAAATGATGCCATTACTGGTGCACGATTGCCATACACTGTTCCTTCAAAAACTATAG
>CAUOFW020000447.1:1142731-1286276 GCA_963454935.2 Ilex paraguariensis
AAAAAATGAAAAGAGGCTAATTATAATTATTTACAATTGATTTCAATTAGTTTTCATACTTTAAAGATATTGTATGATAACTTCATTATCCATACTATGAAGAATATCTTTTTCTATGCAAATAATTAACTCACTCTTTTGATTATATAACTTAATCTTCACAATTTTCATAACTTAAAAAAATAAATTTGTCTAGACGTGTCTGTAACGTGTAAAGTGTGTCCAAAAATTCATAGTTAATTAAGTATTGTCTATACTACCTTGATAGAACAAAAAATTGATAGATTGGACACAAAATATATAGGATGAGCACTATAAAATATATTAGAAGTTTTTAAAAATATTTATAGATAAGAATTTTTTTTAAAAAAATTTAGGATGGGCCCGTCCCCCAAAAGATTTGTAATTTGAAGTCTAGTTGATCTTACTTGATTCTCCCAAAATTTTTCTACTTAACAAGTTCAGGGGCCAACCTGTGTTATTATAACCAATCTTTTGGGTTTCTCTTCACGTCTCTCGGGTTCTTTTCTCATGTGTGATCAATGGTCAAGAATGTTTTTTTTGTAAGTAAGAGGTTTTCGATTTTTCTCGCATTTTTTAAGAATCAACCACTTTTATTCCTCTGAGACATATTTTTAAATTAACTCGAGTTATGGTGGTCGATCTCAAAACTCGAAAGAGTAGTCCGTAGCAAAAAAAAAAAAAGTAACAATGCATCAATGCGTACATATACTCTATGTCTATTTTTTTTTTTCGCCGTCTATTGATTACAAGAATACCAGTTCTAAAAATTTTAATAAATTTGTTAATTTTTAAAGAATAATAGAAGAATTGAGAATAAAAAAGACAATTCTCTCAATTGTATTAATCAATCAAAAAACTTCTTTGGCTTAAGGCTCGCAACTTGCAAGAGTTTATATAGTAGTGGAAAACTAGAATCCTAAATAATTAGAAAACTAAATAAAATAAAATCTTAATTAAGACAAAAAAATAATAAAAGTAAGCAACTTCCTAATTAAATTAAAAAATAAATAAAAATCTCCTAAAAATTGTCCAATTGATATAATTAAAGAATAATCAACCTACTGCATTGATAACGTTAGCCCGAAATAATTGTTACATTCTGCAATAGGTATCTATATCTTCCCACTTTTTTCTTTTTCTTCCAGAGTTTACGCCTTAAGACATGATGAGAGAGAGAGAATAAAGCTGCATGCTACCTAATCTCTTGAGAAATGGACTTTTGGTTCTCACCCATGGACCCAATCCCTGGCTTTTGGAAGCTGAAATCCAACATGAAGGGTTGAGGATGAATATCCTGCAAAAATTCCACAATTTTTTACGACAGTACTATAGTTTCAAACTTATTTACCAAATTATCTTTTTTTTTTATAAAGTCATATGTCAAAAACATACTGTCAATATATGTGACAAAAAAGTTGTAAAAAAACGAAAGGTAAACCGATAAAAAACTCTAGNTTCAAAAACATATTGTCAATATATGTGACAAAAAATATATATGTGACAAAAAAGTTGTAAAAAAACGAAAGGTAAACCGATAAAAAACTCTAGAAAATTGAATGGCCCCTTGGCTTTTGACATGACAATTCTTAGGTGAAAGTAACACTAAAGGGTAGGCACCATACTTACAAAAATGGATGGGTCCAAGTATTCCGAGATTTAAGAAGAGTTAGTTATACACAAATTAAATACTCCGTAGAGCACATTGAAGTCAAGTATTGTGTTCAGCATAGTACCCTCATGCTCTGGCTCGTTGTCCTCCTTCATCGTCGTCATCATCATCTTCTTCTTCATCGTCTTCTTATTTTTCTTCTTCTAAAAGGTCTTTACAGTTCAAGATTTTGAAGAATATAATCAATTGGTTTATAGTAGTCATAATTCTTTATACGGCGTTTAGCTAGGTTAATTATCAGGGCTCATTGTATAGAAACTTAAATAAGTCATACCCTTTCCATTTACAAGTAAACTGAAATCCAAAATTCTTCCAATAACTTTCTAAGGCACTTTATTCTTAAATTTCTTTAAACTGGCACAACAGTACTTTCAGACACAAGGGTTGAACAATTGACCTTGGGCATCGGAGTCCCCTCCTAGTACTAGATCATACCCTACTACACTTTCAGCAACTAAGCAACTATAGTTCTTTTGATTTATTACAACCATTGCTTATCCTTAGCAATTACTGCCAAGTGACTGCAATGGGACTTTTGACTTTGTATTTCCCAGAAACCCAAACTAGATATCCAAATGAGGAAGTGGCTGAAGAAGTGCCTTCTCCCAGTGGAATAAAACTCACTTTGTATCTCAGTTTCTGGCCTAATGTCTTGAAATGTAGAACTCTGGGCACAGTGTATGTACTTGTGGGGCTACCAACATTGTCACAGTTCTCTGATGTCACTGTAGCATTTTGACCCTTAGCATGGAAAAGAACTGCAAAAGAAGGGTAGTTTAAGTCACCTGGCTGAAGAACTGCATCACTAGGGCAAGTAAAATCTCTCCTAGATAAAAGGGTAATTTGATAAGAGGTAGTTCAGACTACACAAAAAATTCAGGTAGTCCTCAGTGGTTGTGTCATGAATTAGCCCTGGATCAGAAGCCCTCTTGGGATCAACATGACCCGAACCAAATGCAAAGGGGGTAGCAAATTTTGAACTACCAGAAACAGCATCAGCAATTGGAGTCTTTTTGTTGTCAAGAGTATAAGCACTTGTCATTAAGGCCGACTTGATAGCTGCCGGTGACCAATCCTTGTGGACAGACCTCAGAAGTGCAGCTAAGCCGCTAACATGAGGGCAGGACATTGATGTGCCAGAGATTATTTTGAATAAAACACTTATATTATCGCTCTTAAGCAGTGTTCGATTGACATTTGGAGGCCAGGCAGCTAAAATATTCACTCCAGGTGCAGTCACATCAGGTTTGATCACATCCGGTCCAATTACACTAGGCCCCCTCGATGAAAATGCTGCCATTATTGGTGCACGATCTCCATACACTGTTCCTTCAAAAACTATAGAAGCTGTTGGTTTCTTCACTGAGCTTATATAATTTTTGATTGTAACACCAGCTGAAGCACCTAAAGAAGTTGCTGGCAAAATGTGTGGATCAGCAAAAAGCTCTTCACCTTGATCTTCTTGGTTCACTAATATCATTCCAGCCCCACCAGCCATTTTCACTTGCTCTCCCTCCTCCACTCTGCTATTTATTCCTCTTTCACACACTACAATCTTCCCTTTGACATGCTTTGAAGAGAGTGAGCCATCAGTGCAATACTCAGCACCTTCGCCACCTGCAGTTTCACCATAAAAAAGTGGCAGTTGCTTAGTTGGTTTGCCCGAATATAGAGATGCCCCTTTAAATATCCATGAGTCACCAAGTTTAACCAAGGTTGGGAAGCTACGATCAAGGTAGCTCGCAGCCACNTGACTCTTATCCAAGGCTTAGTTTGGAGTCTTCAAGTTAAAAGGAATTTGGCAGCCACAAAAGACTATAAGTTTTGTCTTTTTCTTTGGTTCATCTCTTCTCTGTTGGTTTGACAAGAAGACATATTTTCGGCAGTCTTTGGTTCAACAAAAAATTCAGCCTTCTTCTTCTCCTTTTTTGGTGCCAGAAAAATCTGCAAATTTGTTCTTCAAGTGGGTAACATTTCTTCACTTGATATTTGGGTTTCTTGCGGTTTGTTCTTGGAGATTTGGTTCACTTATTTTGTGAGGTATTTTCCTCTTGTGATTTACACCTTGGTGTGTTTGTAAGGCTTATGCCTTTTGGCCACTTTGTAATCTGATTTGGTGATAGTGGAAGAAACTGACCTACCGGTCGTCGTGGATGTACCTCAAGTTATTTGAGGGAACCACGTAAATCTTGTGTGCTTATTTATTTNGGATCAGCAAAAAGCTCTTCACCTTGATCTTCTTGGTTCACTAATATCATTCCAGCCCCACCAGCCATTTTCACTTGCTCTCCCTCCTCCACTCTGCTATTTATTCCTCTTTCACACACTACAATCTTCCCTTTGACATGCTTTGAAGAGAGTGAGCCATCAGTGCAATACTTAGCACCTTCGCCACCTGCAGTTTCACCAGAAACAAGTGGCAGTTGCTTAGTAGGTTTGCCCGAATATAGAGATGCCCCTTTAAATATCCGTGAGTCACCAAGTTTAACCAAGGTTGGGAAGCTACGATCAAGGTAGCTCGCAGCCACGGTCATGATCCATGGGGCACCATTAGTAACAGTTGAACTAGATGGCCCAAAATTTCCTGCTGAACATGAAACAAAAACCCCATTTTGGACTGCACTAAATGAGGCGATAGCCATGCTATCGTTATAATAAGGCTTCGGAGCACCTCCTAAAGAGAGGGACAAAACATCAACCCCATCACTGACAGCTTGGTCTATGGCAGCTAATATATCAGAGCTTGAACAACCCAATGCATAGCAAACTTTATAGGCTGCAATTCTTGCTGTATACTTCATGCCACCAGCTGAGCCTTTGGCAAGACCTTGAAAGCTAGCTCCAGTGACCAGATTACCTGCTGCAGTTGAAGCAGTGTGTGTTCCATGCCCCTTTGAGTCTCGAGGTGATCGATAGTCCACTGTTTCATCGATCCTTCCAGCACTGGCCTCATACCCTTTGTAAAAGGCTCTTGCACCAATTAGCTTCTTGTTACAGTTTGAAATTGTGAACTTTGTGCCAACCTCACAAGTGCCCTTCCAACGGGAAGGCGCTGGGGAAATGGTAGAGTCCTGGAAACTCGTGTGCTCTGGCCATATTCCACTATCAACAATGCCAATAATCACATCAGAGGCCATGTTTACAGCATTCCAGAGTCCTTTGCCATTCTTAAGGCCTAGAAACTGAGGTGAGTGAGTGGTGTGGAGGCTCAGCATTTCGTCAGGGATAGCTGAGAGGAAGCCCTCAACTTTTTTCAATGATTCGAGCTGTTTCAAGGAGAGTTTTGCTGCAAAACCAGAAATGGCGGTTTCATAGACTTAGAGAAGATCAGGGGAAGATGTTTCTTCTTCTTCTTGAGCTTAGAATTCAGTGATTGAGCTGATGATTGCTTCGTACCATCTTTTGTTAGTGCCAAGAGAATTGTCTAAAGTCATGATCTTGGTCTTGTCCATGTGGACTACGTATGTTTGTCTTTCAGGCGAAGCAAATGAAGTTGAAGCCATGAAAGTCAGCAACAAAAACGACATTCTGAAAATCATTTTGGCTACATAAACAAAAACCCCATATTAATACAAACATTTATGGTTATTCTAATTCACCATGAATTTAA
Source organism: Ilex paraguariensis (assembly GCA_963454935.2). Taxonomy (NCBI): domain Eukaryota; kingdom Viridiplantae; phylum Streptophyta; class Magnoliopsida; order Aquifoliales; family Aquifoliaceae; genus Ilex; species Ilex paraguariensis. The sequence continues at coordinate 1,148,035 of CAUOFW020000447.1, forward strand.
AAAAAGCTTAAGTTTCTAACACCAAGTGTTTCTTAATAAGTAATTTTTTCTCAAAGTAAAGGCCGAACAATGGAAGGGTAGTTTTGGTTCATCTTTCTATACAATTTTGAGGAAGAGTGATCTCAAACATGCCTTCATGGCTAGAATTGCTTCTTCTAGGAGTGATAGCGTATGTGTCCCGCCTCTTTGGGAATCCTATTATGCACATTTTTTGGATTTCTCTTCACTCTGTCTCTTGGTTTTCCATATGCTATATATGCATTGTTCCGTTGTCACAATTGATTGTTCGTTGTAATAATAACATACCAGGGCGTGTCATTTATATATTTAATATTTGCTTTGGGCTGAGCTTCGCCATAACTATTAAACCATTGCAAGCAATGACTAAATCCCATAAGTGGCCAAATGCGTACAACACAACTAGAAAGATTACAGATATGCAGGATGATGACAAACACGCATCTAACCATGTAACACATTGAGTTGTATGTGCTCCAAAACACATGCGCACACACAAACACAAGCACTTAACTACACAAAACAGTCACACCGAGAGAGAGAGATGAATGTACCTCTCTTTCTATTCAACCCAAGAGAAAAATATGGAGAATGGTGCTGGAGCTAGGTTCAATTTCGATTTGTTGACNGCACACACAAACACAAGCACTTAACTACACAAAACAGTCGCACCGAGAGAGAGAGATGAATGTATCTCTCTTTCTATTCAACCCAAGAGAAAAATATGGAGAATGGTGCTGGAGCTAGGTTCAATTTCGATTTGTTGACTCTCAAATATATCAATAGATGAACTTAACCTCTTATTCAAGCTAAGCTCCAGGTGTTTGGTTGCATTTCAATCTCCCGGCTCAGGGGGATTTTTAGGTAGACCTCAACAGACAAGGCCACGAGCTACAGCAAGACCACCAGACCAGCCCCTCAACAGAANGTGTTTGGTTGCATTTCAATCTCCCGGCTCAGGGGGATTTTTAGGTAGACCTCAACAGGCAACTCAACAGACAAGGCCACGAGCTACAGCAAGACCACCAGACCAGCCCCTCAACAGAATCAGAACAACGTTCAGCAAGCCGAAGCCACACAGGCGCACCAGATTACTGGCCAGTTCCTCTATCGAATCAGAGGGCAGAGACCCTGGGGACCAAAAGGCGCTACTTAGCCCTCATTCAATCCCCACAAGATTCTCTGTATTTTGAACTCGTCAAGTATTTAAGCTAAGCTGAGCTGAGCCCGAGCATAACGACAAACTTCTGCTTAAATTAATAATTTCAATTGTCAACTTTTTTTTTCCGGTTTGTTTGAGTTTAAACTCAAATTCGAGCTCGAGCTCGAGCTCGTAATACAAAAATGAATCGAGTCATCCTAAAATTGATCACACTTTCTAAAAATCAAACGAACACAAACAACAATCCAATCTCAACAACCGAGCTAATACTTGTGATTGTCAATTCAAGATGAGCTTGAGTATAACCAAACTCAAAAGGTACGAATCGATGACCACCCTAAGGAGGTTGGCCTTTCAGAGGTGTGCATGCGATCATCAAGGCATGCAATGGCTATAATTCCCAAAAAGGAGCCACCGGAGAGAGAGGGAGGGAGAGAGAGAGTGATGGGAACATATATTTATGCTCAAACTCAGACGTCTTTAGCAATTCTTAGGATTAGATTATGAGGAATTATCGGATTAGTTAATTTTGCCTGCACTTGACCGATCTCCTTCATTTTGGGAGAATCATCAGAAAATCTTGAGCATCCAATGACTAGACATTTTCAAGAAAATAGACTTGGTGGAAATGGATCCAGATGCCTTCCAATATATATATATATATATATTCTCTTTTTAATTTTCTTCGGGTTATTTACCATTAATGAGTGATGATCCTAGTTAATGTCTTATATGTTTGTCTCACGTCAGTTAAACTGAGAAAACATTACTATTCTCTTCTTATACTGTAAATCAACCTCTTCATGTATATGATAAAGTACACTAAAATAATACACATCAAGATCGTTGTAAACATATAAACATAATTAGACCAAATTTTTAGAAACTGACTTATCCAATAATTTTTCAATTAAACCTCGGTGGATTTCAAGTTGTTGATTGGACTAATTATTTATAACCCATTGGGACTAACACTGTAGTGGGTCATAATATTTGTTGAGATTCATTATTAATCTAACGATTGTAATGAATTAGATTAATAAATTAAATTTAAATAGTATTATTGAACTCATTTATTTATCCGGTGCNGTAAAGTACACTAAAATAATACACATCAAGATCGTTGTAAACATATAAACATAATTAGACCAAATTTTTAGAAACTGAGTTATCCAATAATTTTTCAATTAAACCTCGGTGGATTTCAAGTTGTTGATTGGACTAATTATTTATAACCCATTGGGACTGACACTGTAGTGGGTCATAATATTTGTTGAGATTCATTATTAATCTAACGATTGTAATGAATTAGATTAATAAATTAAATTTAAATAGTATTATTGAACTCATTTATTTATCCGGTGCCATGGGTAATGTTGTGTAAATTATTTAATAAACGTGTCGTGCTCATTTTTTACAATTTTCATTCTTTTAATAATCAAATGGTGTATGATTTAACATCTAATTTATTTTTTAACACAATGCAATATAGGAGATCATTCTCTGGAAAATGCGGTTCACCTAATTTAAAAAGGAGAATCGCACTTTGTAACTTAAAAAATTAAAGAATTTTTATTTTGTATCCCTAATGATGAAAACTTTCACATTTTACTGTCAATATATCAAAAGTGTTATAATGTGGCATTTCTATTAGATTCTGTTATTTTTTTCATCAGTATCAACGGAGTAATTTTTTATAAGAAGCTAACAGAAAGTCCACATTGTAATATTTTTGATACATTAAGAGTAGAATATAAGAAATTTTATTTTTGAGGGTATAAAATAATAAATTTTAAATCTTTCAGAGTGTAAAGTACAAATTACAAAATAAAGCTAACAAATTAAATGGTGGTGGTTTAACCTTTGTTGGTTAATCGATACATGGAGAATTCAAACGATGCAGAAATAAGCTTTTAAAATAGAACAAAACCCTAACCAAAAATTTTAAAAAAAGAAAAGAAGAATACAAAAAGCCACAATGAAAACAGCTTCCCAGTCAAATGAGCGAAGTGCTTGCATGTCTTATAATGATCGAAATGCGTGCCTCCTTTACTGTCAATGAGGGTTCTTCGTTCATGAAATCAATTATGGGACACAAAATTAACTACGGGATATTCGTGTTAATTTATATTTTATGTATTTTGCTCCAAATTATTAAACTATAGAATGTCGATTACAGGGTGAGATAATCTTCTAATACGAGGGCGAGTGACTCTTCCTTCACAAGCTCTAACACCAAATATTCAATTCAATAATGAAGTTTATAGAATGAAGGCCTACTTTATCTTGTTTTACTCGTTCTTATNACATTGAAGTCAAGTATTGTGTTCAGCATAGTACCCTCATGCTCTGGCTCGTTGTCCTCCTTCATCGTCATCATCATCATCTTCTTCTTCATCGTCTTCTTATTTTTCTTCTTCTAAAAGGTCTTTACAGTTCAAGATTTTGAAGAATATAATCAATTGGTTTATAGTAGTCATAATTCTTTATACGGCGTTTAGCTAGGTTAATTATCAGGGCTCATTGTATAGAAACTTAAATAAGTCATACCCTTTCCATTTACAAGTAAACTGAAATCCAAAATTCTTCCAATAACTTTCTAAGGCACTTTATTCTTAAATTTCTTTAAACTGGCACAACAGTACTTTCAGACACAAGGGTTGAACAATTGACCTTGGGCATCGGAGTCCCCTCCTAGTACTAGATCATACCCTACTACACTTTCAGCAACTAAGCAACTATAGTTCTTTTGATTTATTACAACCATTGCTTATCCTTAGCAATTACTGCCAAGTGACTGCAATGGGACTTTTGACTTTGTATTTCCCAGAAACCCAAACTAGATATCCAAATGAGGAAGTGGCTGAAGAAGTGCCTTCTCCCAGTGGAATAAAACTCACTTTGTATCTCAGTTTCTGGCCTAATGTCTTGAAATGTAGAACTCTGGGCACAGTGTATGTACTTGTGGGGCTACCAACATTGTCACAGTTCTCTGATGTCACTGTAGCATTTTGACCCTTAGCATGGAAAAGAACTGCAAAAGAAGGGTAGTTTAAGTCACCTGGCTGAAGAACTGCATCACTAGGGCAAGTAAAATCTCTCCTAGATAAAAGGGTAATTTGATAAGAGGTAGTTCAGACTACACAAAAAATTCAGGTAGTCCTCAGTGGTTGTGTCATGAATTAGCCCTGGATCAGAAGCCCTCTTGGGATCAACATGACCCGAACCAAATGCAAAGGGGGTAGCAAATTTTGAACTACCAGAAACAGCATCAGCAATTGGAGTCTTTTTGTTGTCAAGAGTATAAGCACTTGTCATTAAGGCCGACTTGATAGCTGCCGGTGACCAATCCTTGTGGACAGACCTCAGAAGTGCAGCTAAGCCGCTAACATGAGGGCAGGACATTGATGTGCCAGAGATTATTTTGAATAGAACACTTCTATTATCGCTCTTAAGCAGTGTTGGATTGACATTTGGAGGCCAGGCAGCTAAAATATTCACTCCAGGTGCAGTCACATCAGGTTTGATCACATCCGGTCCAATTACACTAGGCCCCCTCGATGAAAATGCTGCCATTATTGGTGCACGATCTCCATACACTGTNATTGTTTTTCTTTTTGATGGAGCAACACAACTACTACAATTCAATAACACACAAGACAATCTTCCTTCCACACCTGCCACAAACAAATATAACAAAATAAATTTATTGATTTAAGTTTAAGCAACATGGAATTAACACATACAAAGACTACACTTGCACACAACACCTGTAAAGGCCAAAAGCAACACACATGCAACACCACCCACCAAGGCAACACCCAAATAGATTGCCCACAGGATTTGAATACGCATGCCTTGTTAGCCACAATACACANTGCTTTGAAGAGAGTGAGCCATCAGTGCAATACTTAGCACCTTCGCCACCTGCAGTTTCACCAGAAACAAGTGGCAGTTGCTTAGTAGGTTTGCCCGAATATAGAGATGCCCCTTTAAATATCCGTGAGTCACCAAGTTTAACCAAGGTTGGGAAGCTACGATCAAGGTAGCTCGCAGCCANCAATACGCATGCCTTGTTAACTGAATCATATAGGATACAATGATATTTACACAAGATACTAATTTGGGTGGATTTCCAAGAAAAATCTAATGTAATATTTCTATTAAAGGTTACTCTAATTTTCTATGGAGCTCCTTGCCGAACTGAGTGGTTGGCTATGTATAATTAGGTGAAAAATAAAAGTTATGGTGCATGAAAAATTCATTGGTTATGGGAGCAATGACACACTCTTGTTACCTTAGATAAGCACCATATATACCAAGTTCTGATATGGCCTGATCTTTATGACAGATGCCATTCCTCGTCAGAATAACAGGAAATATAATTGGAAAAATTCTTTGCATGAGGATGTAAGCAACATTTGCATCATTCCCTTCCTTACTGCAATCTTAGGAGGGTTTCCCTTACATCATCTCCATAGATATTGTTCCCTAAAGTGGGATGACAACAAACATTGTGGGTGTAAAGTTGTTCCATAAGTAGCCTAGCTCTCCATCCCTACATTACAAACAAGACCATGGGAACAAAGGGGAAAAACAGATTGTGCACTTGTGAAGCTAAAATTTGGAATTAGTTAGAATTTTGATCACCATGTAGTGGGTGCTACATGGGATCAATTCTTGCATTTAATATCAAAAGCAACAAGCAACATGCAGGAGTCTTCTAAACATTTTATATCAAAAATAGTAATATTAACTCCAAAATAAGGGGTTGTACATTCTGCATGATCCTGGTGTAAAGTTTACCAAATTCAAGGCCAGAACATGTATAGACANACACTGTAGTGGGTCATAATATTTGTTGAGATTCATTATTAATCTAACGATTGTAATGAATTAGATTAATAAATTAAATTTAAATAGTATTATTGAACTCATTTATTTATCCGGTGCCATGGGTAATGTTGTGTAAATTATTTAATAAACGTGTCGTGCTCATTTTTTACAATTTTCATTCTTTTAATAATCAAATGGTGTATGATTTAACATCTAATTTATTTTTTAACACAATGCAATATAGGAGATCATTCTCTGGAAAATGCGGTTCACCTAATTTAAAAAGGAGAATCGCACTTTGTAACTTAAAAAATTAAAGAATTTTTATTTTGTATCCCTAATGATGAAAACTTTCACATTTTACTGTCAATATATCAAAAGTGTTATAATGTGGCATTTCTATTAGATTCTGTTATTTTTTTCATCAGTATCAACGGAGTAATTTTTTATAAGAAACTAACAGAAAGTCCACATTGTAATATTTTTGATACATTAAGAGTAGAATATAAGAAATTTTATTTTTGAGGGTATAAAATAATAAATTTTAAATCTTTCAGAGTGTAAAGTACAAATTACAAAATAAAGCTAACAAATTAAATGGTGGTGGTTTAACCTTTGTTGGTTAATCGATACATGGAGAATTCAAACGATGCAGAAATAAGCTTTTAAAATAGAACAAAACCCTAACCAAAAATTTAAAAAAAAGAAAAAAGAAAAAAGAAAAGAAGAATACAAAAAGCCACAATGAAAACAGCTTCCCAGTCAAATGANACCTTTGTTGGTTAATCGATACATGGAGAATTCAAACGATGCAGAAATAAGCTTTTAAAATAGAACAAAACCCTAACCAAAAATTTTAAAAAAAGAAAAGAAGAATACAAAAAGCCACAATGAAAACAGCTTCCCAGTCAAATGAGCGAAGTGCTTGCATGTCTTATAATGATCGAAATGCGTGCCTCCTTTACTGTCAATGAGGGTTCTTCGTTCATGAAATCAATTATGGGACACAAAATTAACTACGGGATATTCGTGTTAATTTATATTTTATGTATTTTGCTCCAAATTATTAAACTATAGAATGTCGATTACAGGGTGAGATAATCTTCTAATACGAGGGCGAGTGACTCTTCCTTCACAAGCTCTAACACCAAATANTGACAGAAAATTAACTACGGGATATTCGTGTTAATTTATATTTTATGTATTTTGCTCCAAATTATTAAACTATAGAATGTCGATTATAGGGTGAGATAATCTTCTAATACGAGGGCGAGTGACTCTTCCTTCACAAGCTCTAACACCAAATATTCAATTCAATAATGAAGTTTATAGAATGAAGGCCTACTTTATCTTGTTTTACTCGTTCTTATGTTGTGTTGACTGTTGAATGGCTGTTGGAGATGATGGAAACGAATGTAAGGCCTAGACCATAAACTAAGATCAATCGAATATGTGTATGAAACCCTCTGTTTAGACTGTTACAAGGTGGTATCATAACTAAAATGTTCAATGTTACAAGTTGGTGTCACATAAAATTTTTCCTTATCGATAATTTAAGCATCTAATACACATTNATTGTGTTGACTGTTGAATGGATGTTGGAGACAAAGACGGAGATGATGGAAACGAATGTAAGGCCTAGACCATAAACTAAGATTAATCGAATATGTGTATGAAATCCTCTGTTTAGACTGTTACAAGGTGGTATCATAACTAAAATGTTCAATGTTATAAGTTGGTGTCACATAAAATTTTTCCTTATCGATAATTTAAGCATCTAATACACATTAAACATTACATGTGGGCCCCGTTTGAATAACGATAATTTTGATGGGAAATAATACACATATTCTTAAATCCATGGATTGCCATGTTTAGATAATTAATATGTATAATGAGGGATAAAATATTTCAAATCCCTTTAGTTTTTCACGATTTGGATCAATTCTGAGTAAAAAAGATATTAAATCCTATGGATTATATTATCTTGAACTTTTTGTAGTTCAATCACTTCAAAAATATTGATTCAAAAGATCAGAATTACTCTTTAATACAAATGAATAAACTAATTAGAGTCTTGAAGAGAGCGTGAGAGAGATATAGATAATGGTAGAGAATCAGAAAAAGTAGTGAGAATGAAACTGGGGAGAAAGACTTGAAAAGAGGCTGCAGAGGTGGTAGGGAGAGAAATAAAGAAAGGGATTTTTGAAAATTTATACTTTAAAGCTAGAAATGGTTACTTTTTAGGGATTTTTAGAAAGATTTTGTTATATTTATAAGTCTTTCTATAATGTTTTACATAGAATACATGCAAAGTACAACTTGGTCGAAATATGAAAAAAAACATTGGATGTATTTTGTTTGCTTTGATAGGCGGGTGTGCCTTATTTTTGAGTTGTTTTATGCTAAGGCATATATGCCTTTCCTTTGCTTCTTGTAATTGCTGCTTTATTAATAAATAAAATGGTATTTTCTGAAGAAAAAAAATTATGCTTTTATGAATTTTATTTTCGATTATAAAGTAAGTTCAAAATTATCATGCAAATAGAATTAAATTCTAAAATGCTAGTCTCAGCATATCGACTGATNGTAAGTTCACAATTATCATGCAAATAGAATTAAATTCTAAAATGCTAGTCTCAGCATATCGACTGATCCTCCCTTCTGAGAAAGCAATATCTATTTCCTGTAGTTATGTTTCTATGTACCAAAATGATGTTTAACACTTTCTCAAGTTGTTCAACGAAAAAAAGGGTAGCCCAGTGTAAAATCTCATTTCAACTGCACGATATTCAAAAAGGGACAAGTCTGTTGGACAAGGATCTGGGATCAATAAAAACTTCAAGCTGCTTGAATTGTACATTTTGACATATTTGCACACATGAATGTGTGAATACAGTTTACATTCCAAAAGAAAAAAGAAAAAAAATTCAGCAATTGAGTTGTATTTAAAATATATACAACTTTAGATACAAGAAATTAAGAAAAAAAATCATGTTCCGAATTGTTTTTCTTTTTGATGGAGCAACACAACTGCTACAATTCAGTAACACACAAGAAAATCTTCCTTCCACACCTGCCACAAACAAATATAATAAAATAAATTTATTGATTTAAGTTTAAGCAACATGGAATTAACACATACAAAGACTACACTTGCACACAACACCTGTAAAGGCCAAAAGCAACACACATGCAACATCACCCACCAAGGCAACACCCAAATAAATTGCCCACGGGATTTGAATACGCATGCCTTGTTAGCCACAATACACATTGCAATACGCATGCCTTGTTAACTGAATCATATAGGATACAATGATATTTACACAAGATACTAATTTGGGTGGATTTCCAAGAAAAATCTAATGTAATATTTCTATTAAAGGTTACTCTAATTTTCTATGGAGCTCCTTGCCGAACTGAGTGGTTGGCTATGTATAATTAGGTGAAAAATAAAAGTTATGGTGCATGAAAAATTCATTGGTTATGGGAGCAATGACACACTCTTGTTACCTTAGATAAGCACCATATATACCAAGTTCTGATATGGCCTGATCTTTATGACAGATGCCATTCCTCGTCAGAATAACAGGAAATATAATTGGAAAAATTCTTTGCATGAGGATGTAAGCAACATTTGCATCATTCCCTTCCTTACTGCAATCTTAGGAGGGTTTCCCTTACATCATCTCCATAGATATTGTTCCCTAAAGTGGGATGACAACAAACATTGTGGGTGTAAAGTTGTTCCATAAGTAGCCTAGCTCTCCATCCCTACATTACAAACAAGACCATGGGAACAAAGGGGAAAAACAGATTGTGCACTTGTGAAGCTAAAATTTGGAATTAGTTAGAATTTTGATCACCATGTAGTGGGTGCTACATGGGATCAATTCTTGCATTTAATATCAAAAGCAACAAGCAACATGCAGGAGTCTTCTAAACATTTTATATCAAAAATAGTAATATTAACTCCAAAATAAGGGGTTGTACATTCTGCATGATCCTGGTGTAAAGTTTACCAAATTCAAGGCCAGAACATGTATAGACACTGCACATGCTGCATGTGCTCTTGATAAATCAATGTAAGTAAATAGAGGATATGGGCAAGCTATTGCATACTACAAAATAAAAAAGAAGCTAGTTGTGGATAATAGTGAAAATACCTCACGTAAATCAGAGTTAACCCATTAGCTGCATTCTTATATACTCTTTTCAGCTTATGAACAAACATCAAGATACACAAGAATTGATCAACTACAGCTCTCTATGCACCAGCACCTTATTATTTGTTTTTAATTCTTTGGCTGCATTTTGCCCCACAGAATTGAGAGGGGAGAACCTCTAATTGGAAGTATAATCAGAAAGAAAAATGTGCAAGAATAACGGTGGGAGTACTACAGAGTAAGCATCATAATAGCTAAACAATCAAAGAAAATTCAATAAAAGAAAACTAGGAAGAATAAAAGAAGAATGTGAGAGAAAGAATCCTTACTTGCTTAAATTATCAACACAAGTTTCCGACCCTCCTAGAACTTTCACAATAAAATTGGGATGGGGTATTTTGATTGGTTCCTCATCACCACGAAGGAAAAGGACAAATTACAGTTGATAAACAAATAACATAAGTCTTTCATCTCCCAATTATGATCCGCCTGTAAGTACGATAAATCTGATAAGTTTGAATTGGTACATTGTCAAGAATCATAAGGTTCCGCAGTCTGACAAAGAAGTTGAATGCACTCCAATATAAACAAAGCCAAAACAAGACATATCGACACTTTATAACACACTGTAAAGAGATTATGAAGTAGCACATCACATTGACAAACTGTAGCAAACTTATCTACACAATCAACATGAAATTACAAAAATATTACACAAAATTTCCAAAAAATCCAGTGGTAATTCAAAAAAAAAATAGACGGGTAAAAAATCAATTCGTTCAAGAACAAAACCCACCAAAACCATATAACCAACAAATCCTTAAATCAAAACACAAATTGTAGTTCTAACCTTTCTGAAGAAGAGAACGTAGCAGATAAAGAGAGTGGTCTGGTCTGAAACCCCAGCCGCAGCTAATAGAGTTGAACAAGGGCTGATTTCGTCAGACGGGGGCTGAGTTTTCTGGTCTCGTCGGAGAAGACAGTGGTTGCAGGCGGAGGAGGAGGAGAGATCAATCGATCTAAGACAGTGGGCTGACTGGTCGGAGGAGGGAGGACCGATCTATGAGAGAGGAAAGACCGACTGGATTGAGCGAGGGTAAAATTTTTTTAAAACATTTACCGTTTTCTTAAATGACGTTTTCAACCCCTAAATTTTTAAAAACATCATTCAAAATGACGTTTTCATCCCTTTATAATTTTTTAACGTTTGTTACTAACGTTTAAAAAAATCATATTCAAAAACGTCATTGTAAAGGACGACTTTAAAAACGTCATTAGAAATGACATTTTCGGAGAAAAAATTTAAACTTCAAAACGTCATTCCAAATAACGTTTTTAAGTGAAAATACATCATTTCAGATGACGTTTTTAAAAAAAGACTAGGTTTGAGAATTAAGTTTAAAAGTGACTGATTTTGAGAATTAAGTTTTGAGGGGGTATGAATTTGGGGAAAAGCTTCATTTAAAGATCTAATGATCATTTTTATTCTCTTTTAAATTTGATTTTATCCTTATTTAAATATGAGTTACTCCTTTAAATTTGAGTTTGTCTATTGAAATTTTTTGTATCAAATCAAACTTTTTACTTAAATTTGAGTAAAAATTTAAATCATGGTTAGAGATGCTATTAGATGATGATAACACATGTCAACGATAACGTGGTATCACTGTTACACTAGAACATTGCGTTGAAATTTTAATTGGGCCTAAGTTGTTTGTCTCATTCAAAGGAAGAAACTGATCCCGCCTTTAACAGTCCGCCTATTCCCTCTTTGTGTAGCTGCACAGACAATCGACCGAAATGAGGATGGAGGGTGTAGTCTTAATTTTTTTATTTGCTTAAAAAAATTTCGTTTATTTATGGTCTATCTCTTTTAATTGGTATAATTTTTAACTCTATCACTGTTTGTGGATAAGTTTATAATCTTTGTCCTCTGCCTTCACCTTCGCCCCTGCCCCCGCCCCGTCCATCTTACCTTTTCTAAGCCCAAATCAATATAAGTCAAAATTTTAAATAAATCTAACATTTTAAATAATTCAACATAATTATAGAATATTATAATATAATTAAAAATTTATCATTTACAACATAATATAATTAAAATCTTGTCTATAACATAATTTAACATAATATAATTAAAAATTTGACTCCGTTATAAATCCAACACAATATTATACAATACAACATAATATAACATAACATAATTTAACATAAAAAAATATAAAAATACAAGAATTTATACTTTCACAAGCTAAAATTATGAAAAAAAATAAAAACAAAATTTATTTAATAATATGTAGATTTATATTTACAGTAATATATATACATATATTATAATAATAATAATAATATATATATAATAATAATAATAATAGATAAAACGGGACGAATTTGAACAGGGCATAGACGGAGCGGGAGTAATTGTGAATTCACCATTATTTTCATTCTCGCATAAATTTATATAAATATACACGTATATATCTACCATTTTCCGGTCCAAACAAAACCGAGTTTGAACTAATGTCCATTTTACTGGGTCCACTGGAATCCCTAATTGCCACCGCCTCTGTAGATTCTCTGTTTGCCTCACATATCTCCTCTCCCTCAATACATCGCCGACGCCTCTGTACCCGACCCATCTCTTTATCTCTCTCCCACATTGACCCCTCTTTCTGCCATCTCTCTCTCATTGACCCTCTGTCTCACGCCATTTTTCTCTCCTCCCTCTCCCATCACGCTGTAGTACCCCTTCTGATTTTTCACTCCTCTCTCTCTCCTCAGATCCTCTCCGAGCACCAGACACCATGCCACTAGCACAGCAACCCAGCTCCGGCGTGACCGACCCTCAAGGTATCTCTCTCTACTCATTCCACCCACAACTCCAATGTAACTCGCTCCACTGCGCAGCCCACGAATCTCCACAATCCCACCCCTCGCCATCGTAATTACCCCCTTCGACCACCGGGACATTGTCCCACCACCGAAAACTTCAATCTAGGGTTTTCTTTTTGTTTAAATTTTGTTCAATGTAGCTATATTTTTATGGAGTGTTGTGTGATATGTTTGTTCAATGTGTTTGATTTTTTGATTTGAGTTTGTTAATGTTTCGGCTACCAGGTTCTTATATAGCAGTAGAATGTGGCCTGGAAGGATTTTTTGGAGAATTTTTTAGCTTGCATCTCCATGGTGTGGTATGAAATTGCTTTTCTTTCTTTTTCTCTTTATTGGAAAGTTTCTATCTAATTTCTTTACCTCTTCAATGTGTGTTTGTGTGTCTGTTCTATGCATCTACAAATACTCTGTGTGCAATTGATCTTTCTATGTTTGCACACATGTGATTTTCCTCGGTGTGCACATTTGTCGTGATTAGCGCTTTTGAGAATTATATTTCAACAATTGAGAAAGACGATTCAAGAGGAGATTCTGATGGAGAAAAAAAAAGCAAACTGATTTGAGTAATGGGATACGTGCATTGGTTGTGAATTAACNAAGCGCACATTTGTCGTGATTAGCGCTTTTGAGAATTATATTTCAACAATTGAGAAAGACGATTCAAGAGGAGATTCTGATGGAGAAAAAAAAAGCAAACTGATTTGAGTAATGGGATACGTGCATTGGTTGTGAATTAACTGAAATGGAGTTTGTGTGTGTGCGCGTGTAATATGGTTTTTATGGTTTCTGTAGATTGGGTCACACCAGTTTAAGGTGAGCAATGGGGATAGCATTTGCACAAAGAAATTGATGTACTGTGGAGTTAATGACAAGGTTAGTTGAATTAGTGTTTGCTTTTGTAATGCATAATTTGTTAGTGTTCTTGGGTTCTTTGGTATGCAAGTTGTTCTTGGGTCATTGATTAGTACTGATAGTTGGAACTACTTTGGATCGTAGAATCCACATCACTTTGAATGGTTCATGTTGTTTTGAGGGCAACGAATCAATTTAGAAGAAACTAAAATTGTTGCTGTTGTCACCAATTTATCATACTTAGTTAAGATGGTTTTCAATTCGAGTGAGATCTCAAAGAGTTGAATATAGCGCCGTTTCAAATTTATGGAATTTATACTTAGTTTGAATTTTTGAATTGGGTTGTGAAGGAGTACATCAAAATTTTGAATCGGGCTGTGCAGGAGTATAAATCAATTGAAATTGAAATTTTTTTTGCTTAAATGTTGGCTGCATGATTGTTCTTTTACAATTATATGTTTGTATGTAGTGATTTATGTATCTCTAATGAGGTTTGGGTATTGGCTTCAACACGTTTTAAGCACTTCATCTGTCGAAATGTTTAAGAGGCATTGAAATTTGAAAGTACTTTCTATGTTCTCATACTATCACTTCAAATTTCAAAATTAGGTGTCAGGTGTTAATGGTAACTTATATTAATTGACATGCTCTTCATTTTAGCTTAGATTCATAAAAAAAAAAAGTACAAACACCTTTTTCCTCATTCACTCCCTCAATGCATCACACATTTTTTAAACCACAAGCAAAACATTTAGTGGAAAGCTCTAAAAATGATCATTTCGTTTGTCAGTGATCATTTTTCAAAAATTTTTGCTCGATGGAAATGTTGCCATTGATAGGTACAAATATTAACATCAATTACCTTAATGTGGTTTTTTTTTTTTTAATTTATGGGAGGGGAGGACCATTCTATGCTTGGCCTTGATGACAACAGAATTTGCTCTTTCCTTGCTATTTGGCCTAGGCTTCAGGCTACTGCTACAGGTGTTTTTTGTGAAGGAATACATTGAATGTACAAACACCAAATTCTTCCCTCAGATTAGGATGTTGTCTTATGCTTGACTAGTTATTGTTTTCCTTTTTGCAATTTAATTATGGGTTTATTGATGGAGAAAATTCGTTAACTTGCACCAACTCAATCATCGGTTTCTAAGTCTCCTCTTGATGACAACCATGTAATTGAAGATGAAGATTGCATGAGTATCACCAAATTAATCTCAAAAAAGTTTAAACGAATGGCCCAGCTCTCGCTTTGCATTTCAATTGCCAAAGCATATCAAGGTGAGCCATGAAGGGCCCCCTCCTCCCTGTCAAGGCATTTTTCTATTATTATTGTTGATCTAGCTGTTTACCCTTCAATATGCTGTGCAATTTTGTAAATTTAAAAGATAAAAGGCTTCTGCTAGGTCAAGGTATTCCTGCTATTTTTCTTTTATTGGAGAAGATGCTTAATAATCATTCAAAAAGAGAGCTCATAAGGCCATTTTGGCTTGATGATAAGAAAAAACGACCTTTTATTTATAGTCAAGACATTTATAGTTCCATGGAATCTGAAACTATGTGTTTCTATTGAAATAATTAATTTGATGTGGCCACGTGGGTAGGTTAGGACAACATAATGAGTGAATCATGCTTAATATGGCTAAACTTTTGAAAAAGATTAGCATACTATACGTGATTTAGATTTGTTTCTCGCTATATTGTTTATTCAATACATACTAGTCAAATTAGAATATCTGGATGGAGGGAGTTAATTCTCTGCAAATTTTTAAACAACTGTCTTGCAAATAGAATAGCAATTATGTTGGTGGACATCTTCTGATACCTCTCTTCGAACTTCATAGGAGGATATCTTGTTCTTTCAGTTCCTCCGGGAATAGTAAATATATAGAGCATTGGTAAAATCCAAAGAGCACGTCTCCTAGCGTCTTTTTTTCTACCTCTTAGTTATGAGGTTCGAAAGGGTTTTCTCTCCTTCCTTCCCTTTCTCATTCTCCTTGTCCTTCTCTATCTACTCATTCTCCTTTCTCTTTCTCTTTCTCTTTCTCCTACTTCTTCTCTGTCTGTATCTCCCCCTCCTCCTTCTCCTCCAATTTATGCTTCTTTTCTTCTTCTCCTTTTTCTCTTTCTTCTTTTACTTCTTCTCCTCTCCTCCTACTTCTTCAACTCCTTGAACCCATGCTCCAGCCCTTCTTCTTCCCCTCCTCCTTCTAATTCTTTGATGAATTTGAAGTACTTATTTGGAAGTGAATTAGTATTTTTCATCACTATTTGTTTGTTTCATACAATGCACGATATTTTATATCATCACCACCATATAGAAAAGGTAAATTCACTTTTATTTGTGTTCGATTTGTTTTTGTTCTATTTTGGAATAAAGCGTGTTTGGTATTGGGCCTAATTCTGTTGTTCGAAATATTCCTTAATGTACTTCAGTATATGACCATTTGTCGTTCCCAAGAGTTGTTCCTTGCACTTTCATTGGCATGTTTTACTGCCTTACAAAGTTTAATTTTGGTTTTCATCCTTTGTTATAGTCGTCTCCATGATATTGGGAACAACTTTCAGCTATGTCGGATTAGTACTGCAGTCAATTTTGAGAAAATCAAAACTTTCTATGATACTAGGAGTTAAATTGGTCACCAGATTTACTGATCATAATGCATTGTTTTGATGTTGTTTAATTGACTTCCTACTAAGCTATATAAATTCTTATAGGTGAGTTTTGGCATTGCCGATTATATTGACAATCAGTTTGTTACACTTACCAAAGGTTTACAGTCTTTTCAGAGGGAAGTTCTTTATATACTTGTTCATTTCAAATGCTGCCAATTTTTCTCATGTAAGATGTGGTGCCGTGTGGTACCCTGGACATTGAATACATTAACTCATCAGTTTATTTTATTTTATTTTTTAAATTTTGTGTATTAGTGTGTGATTATATTAAGACTTGATTTTTTTTGCAGCTTAATGGGTTTAACCTACTGTGTTATGATCCAATCCATTGTACCTTTTATAAAACGGGTTGACAGTGGATTGAATACATATTACACTCCAACGTGTTATGAACTCGTACATATCCCCTCCCATTTGCCACCTCCACCTTCACATAGAGAAAACAAATTCACTTGTCTTTGTCTTCATTTTTTTTATTCTGTTTTTGAATAAATTGTGTTTGATACAAGGCCTACTGTATTTGTTTTAGATATTTTTTTATGTGCTTCAGTATGAAGATTTGGAGTTCTACCTCACACTTGCATTGGTATGTTCACTATTTTAGTAGTTCAATTTTTGTTTACATTATATTTTGTTGTAGTCTTTTCTATGATCTTGGATTCTACCGTTAATTATGTCACTAGATTATCTTAGCCCACTGAATAAAACTAAGATAAACTGATCAATTTAAATCCTAGTAACTTGTTGCTATTTTTCATTCAATGGACTAAGATAATTTAGCGACATAATTAATGGTAGAACACAAGATCATAGAGAAGACTCCAAAATATAATGTAAGAAAATTGAACTATCGAAATTGTGAACATTCCAATGCAAGTGAGGCAGAACTCTAAATCATCATTATGACACACATAAAAAAATATCTGAAAGAAATACATTAGGCCCAGTACCAAACAAAATTTAATCAAAAAGGGAACCAAAAAAAAAAATTAAGTTCCCAAGAATCATGGAGAAGATTATAACAAAAGATGAAAACCGAAATTAAACTATTTAGTGGTTTAATAATGAAAACAAACTAAAAGTATTTCACTTGAATTTTTTTTTTCATAATGTTAGTTTAGGAAGCATGGATAATGGTACAATACGATACGGATATGAAAATTTTCAAAAAATAGGATACAGGTATGGTCGACACATGTCTATAAATATATATTTTATATTTTTATTATTCTGTAATGACTTGATAGTTATAATTTTTAATGATTCTTTAACAATAATAAACAACATTAACAATTTTTTATTTTCAAAAAGTTCACTATAGTACATCTACAAAGTGAACGTGATAAATTAAAAAAATAAAAACCAACATTTAATTATATTGTTTTATTTGTTGTTAAGATTATAGAGTAATCAACTCATTTACATTATTTGAATATGTGATTATGAATAATACTTAGAAACACCTATGTGTCTTCCAAGTCATGAATTTTTGTTGATTTATTGCATTATATGTGAAATTAAAAGGAAGGGGTAAAATATTAAAACTAAAAATTACACATACTTTTTCGTATATCAAAGTATCCACAAAGTATCTATATATTTTATTTATTATTAGATATTGTTGATGTGTATCTGATGGATATGTCAACCTTAACGAAGTATCCGTGCTTCATAGATGTTAGTTCACTCATGGATTTTAGTACCATGTGGATGAGGAAAGTATGTTTTTTGCTTAAAAGCATGTCTTACATCTTATTATGGATTCTATTATGTCGCATTAAATTGTCTTGTATTACTTGGGCTTGAATTGAAAGACTACATATCCTCTTTGTTTTGAGTCCATCTATTTCTCTCTATCTCCCTCATTCAGTGGTCCTTTTTGGATGGACAAGTAGATATACTTTTTTTTTGTTTATGTTGATTGATGGCATGATGCATAATATGAAATAATATTGTCGGACGGTGATTGATAAATTGGATTGACCAACTAATGGGCCACTGTGAAAACCCTTTTTCTCTTTCTTTGTCTTCTTTTTTTTGTTAATAAATTATGTTAAATAAATTGTATGGTGAAATACACGCATGGATTTCATTAGTGAATATTATAAACAGGCAGAATAGGAATCCAGTTGATTTATCCAGATGTGAGAGGACACAACAAAAATAGATATCAAATTTAGATTGCTTACATAGTTACATGTATATAAAGTTACAAGGTATCTGAAATATGTTTTTTAGTTATTGTGTATCACAAAATATTTTGCTAATGAATCCTAAGAGTCAGCAGCCATGGAAATAGTCAACAACTATCCTCATTGTTCAGACAAAGCACATAAATTCATTAGATGGTTTCTTTCATCCTCCCACACCTGCTTCCTTTGACTGAAATTTCCTATATCTCACTTTTTCTTCAAAATAGCAGAAACTTGCTTGGACTGTTTGTTTTCTTTCTGTTTAGCTCTCATACATTTTAGTTTTCTTTTGTTGGTGTCGACACAACATTAAATTAGGCTGGAATGCATTTATCAAGCTAATGAATTTTTGATACATTTTAGACTATGCACAATGAACTGCCATGTGGTCACTCTAGTGTGCCTCGAAGCATGATTTGAATAATGTGGCTGCCATTGTGTATTTTTTGTGTACTCTATAGAGGAAGATGCTGATTAGAACTATAGATGACTTTTAGACTACCACTTGTTCAGAGACTATTGCAACTTTTAGTTGAAAAGAAACAAAATTCCGTTGATAGTAATTTTTTATCTGTTTATTGGTTGCATGCTGGATTACTTCGCTTTCCGGTGACAATGATGTGAGAATTTGTACTACGAAATAAATTCTTTGTGACAGTTTTCTGAATTCTTTGTAGTTGTAAGGAAAGTTTGGAACCCGCAATGAATGGAAATGCACCAATAATTGATGAGTAGCTTGGAGGTGCTGTAAAATGTGATGCTTCTAGACGACTAATCCAAGATCTGGTATACTTGTCTTCATGCTTTTAGGGGGTGCCCTTGAAAGTGCTGGTATATCACCAGAGGGAAGTACCTGCTTTCTTTTCCCGCTTTTTTGTTCCATAGCCTCTCTTTTCCTAGTCATATTTTGAATGAAATTAATTATTAGAAAATAAAGTTTTGGAGATGCCCTGTCCATGCATTCAAATATTAGAAAGAGGGAACATTCTACGGTACAAATGTCTCTCACTCTTGACAGAGTCTCCATGGTCCTAACCTCGATTGTTGGAATATTTGACCCTTGAATTAAGCACTACTTTTTGGAAGCTACTTCCATGAAACCTATTCTAGCCCACCACAATCCTAACAACATTGCACCCTGACCAATCATCTTTGTTACCACTGCAGCCACGTTCTCAATTTTGTGTTGTCTCCGTGGAGATTCATGGTGTTCTTAGTGTAATATTTCTCCCAAATTTGAGTAAGTTAGGTTTAAAGTAGGCATAATTTCTCAAAAAGTTTTCCAGGATCTTCCTAAAGTCCAGTTTTATTGGCGCAATGAATTTGGATCTGATTCTATTGATAATTGCAATTAAGTTGACGTATGGATGTGGTTGGTTTTTGATGGTATCTGAAAGCAAACAAGTTCTACGTTGTTTTGTGCCATTAATTAAAGAATTTATTCTTCGTCTTTGTTGTAGTGCTATTCTTCTTTATAATCTTCTTTGTAGTCTTCTTTTTAGTCTGCAACTCGTACCTGATTTGCCTTTGTCATATTTATTTATACTAATAAAGAAATTCTAGAATGGTTAGTCAACTTTTTTGCGTATTATGGGAAATAATCGGTTGATGTATACCAGTTAATGAAGCTAAAAGTTTTGTATCACTCAGAACAAGGAAAAAGAGTAACAGCTTGTGTATTTTGGAGTAGCGTGGTTTTTATAAGTGTCTAACGTCATATCTAACAGAAGAACTGTTGTTGGCTTGGGACTTTTCATTGGTGCTAGTTTAGTTTCTATACATTGAGCTTATATGATTCATGATTGATTTACCAATAGGCCTTTAATCTAATGGTACTCCTTGTGAAGACTTTGTTTTCTTAAAGTCAAGGGTTTAAGCATCTTTCTTCCTTCCATCCTTCTCCTCCCAAAAAAAATCTATATATGTAAAAAAGAAAAAAAAAATGATTCATGATTGTCTCATTGAGGTTATGACTTGGAGTTCTTACTCGGATCAGCTCATGTCCTGAAGCAGCCATTATTCTGACAAGCTTCTGAAGTAGCATTTCTTGAATGTGGCTCTGATGGAAACCACTACTTTTCACCGATTTTAGAACAAGAATTATGTCTCTCTTTTCCTTTTTCTCGATCTTCCCATGTTTCTCTGATAGACATAGACTTCGTCGTCTTGGTATCTGGTAATGCCAAATTTGAAGAAAGATGAGGGGACTAATTGATACCAGTTATTTAAGTAATTAGTTTGACACGATCATGCATTACTTGTATACAATTCATTAACATTATCTTGACTATTTCCCGCATGGTCCACGTACTTGAGCTTCGACAAACTTGGGTTTTGCAGATACATGAACTCTTCATTTGTCTGATACGGATAACATTGGTTGGATCAGCAAGAATAATTTCAATTATTGTTTTAAGTAGAAATCCATTGCTCATAGCACTATTCTCACCCCTACGGATTGTCCCAAGCAGGTGATTGGATGGTGGAGGATATAGTGTGAATCTGAGTCATCCCAATATGGAGTCGTCTCTGGTTACGTGACAATCACAAGGAACTAAATAAAAACCCAAATTAAGAATTTTATACACTAAATAGCCACAAAATTATGAATCACATAATTAGTGCGACTAGAATTGTCACTAATTTTTAACGGACGTTTGAGATTGGATTACGTACATACAAATTAGAAATTTTAAGAACCAAATAAACATTAAATGCATACCNAACTAAATAAAAACCCAAATTAAGAATTTTATACACTAAATAGACACAAAATTAGGAATCACATAATTAGTGCGACTAGAATTGTCACTATTTTTTAACGGACGTTTGAGATTAGATTACGTACATACAAATTAGAAATTTTAAGAACCAAATAAACATTAAATGCATACCTTGGGGATCAAAAGTGTATTTTATCCTTTTTTTGGTTTTAGCCTCTCTCATTGGAAACTCCGAACGTCACTGACAGCTCTAATACATGTGGATAATTCTTCTCTCAAGAGGGAAACCTCTACTGTACCGTCGTTTACTTGTCGGTATGGTGAAAAAAAGAGTCCAAAAAATTAAACTTTTACCCCCCAAAAGGGATAAACTGCACCTAAAAAGTGTAGGTGAACTCCAAAAGTAAAGGCGAATAACTCCACCAACGTCCATAGATAGTTCAAAAAAAAAAAGGTAGTAACCGGTAGGGTATCAATTTTTTTTTTTTTTTTTTGTGGTACCGAAGTTAAACTGCTCTCAAGATTATCTGACAACATTTGTTTTTCTTTTACAGGAAAGGTGGTGGTCAANTAGTAACTGGTAGGGTATCAATTTTTATTTTTATTTTTTTTTGTGGTACCGAAGTTAAACTGCTCTCAAGATTATCTGACAACATTTGTTTTTCTTTTACAGGAAAGGTGGTGGTCAAGTTTAAACTCGCAACCTAACAGTCTAACGACGAACGAACTACGATCACCATCAAACTAACCCTAATCCTCAATTATGTGACAATATGTTGGTGATCTTTAAATCAGTTGCGGCCAAAAGTCAAGTGGAGGTGGACCATTCACGAAGGAGTTGAAATGTCAAGTTCGGCTACTCTATTTTTAAAATAAAATTATCAAAATATGGTATTTTTGAATTTATTTATTAAATTATAACATTTTTAAAAAAAACAGAGTTAATAATCCCATTTTTAAGAGTGAATTCATTGGGTTTAACACCCTACTTTTACNCTATAACATTTTTTAAAAAAACGGAGTTAATAATCCCATTTTTAAGAGTGAATTCATTGGGTTTAACACCCTACTTTTACATTTGACTGAAACAATGAATAGGTTTTTTTTAATAAAAGTGGAGTGAAAATTTACTTTTTTAAAAAGGTGTTATAGTTGGGTAAATAAGTTCAAAAGTATCGGATTTTAATAATTTTTATTTTAAAATTGTCGTGGAGTAATAAATAACTCTGGCAATATGCTCAACAATGAATAGTAAGTTGTACAGTATTGATTTTTTTTTCTTTTTCTTTTTGGGGTACCATAGAACCCCTATGAATATTATTTTTGATAATATGTTGGTGATCTTTAAATCTTTGGCAGTTGAAGTCTAGAGGATGTGGACCATTCATAAAGGAGTTGAATTGTCAGTAGAATCGCAATAAAAGCCAAACGAAGAATAGTATTGTACCATGAACGACTTAGTGAGCATTGCTGAAACGAATACTTGCCATACATTTAGGCCTGGCTAAGGAGGGAATGTATTTCACTAGTGGAAAGTTTTCTTTTCTTATGCCAACACTACCCCAAAGATATTACTGTGTTTGGTACGACATTATGCTTTTAAGTGTAAATAAAATAAAATGCGAATTATAATTTTTATATTTGACAACAAATTAGAATTAAGTGCTAAAAAAATATTAAAAATCTTTGAGAAACGAAATGAAATATGAGTTAGTGCTCATGGTAATATTAATATAATAAGAATTAATTTTAATGCCCCAACCCTAAGATCTTAGACCTCAAAGGACCTTAGACTTGAAAGTCGTTGAATTTAGAGGTCCTTTTTAATGTTAGGAGTCATATTTTTCCATTGGGGGAGAGAGTAGTAGGGTTCATCTGTCTTGAAAAGAGTGGAAGTTTGTCAAATCTAAAGTATTAATGAAGAATAAATTTTTTATTGTTTATTTCAAAGGATTTGTTAAGATTTAAGATATTTGAGTTTACAGTTCCTCTTTATTAGCATTTGCTCTATCATTTGAAGTTTAAGTCCCTAGTTGTGAGAGTCATGGTAATCAACCAGGCCAGTTGGTTTGGGATGGGATTGGAGAGTTTTTTGTCATGCTTTGGAGGAATCTAATAATTATTTAATCATTTGGTGGAGGTGACCGTAATTTCTAGAAAGTGAGGGGGGAACTCGCCAATTATTAGAAACAATGGGGGTATATTTTCCACATTTTGTCGATGTTTCAAACCCACATGTGAAAACGAACTTTTATTTTCTTTGAAAAGCTGACATCACCACAATTCAAGGCAATGACGTTGGAGGTAGGTGCTTCTCAGGACCACCAAGTGCTTCTCAGGACCACCAATTTGAGGAGTAAATTTTGGTATTGTATCAGTCTTTACTATATTTATAAGTATTTTAATTGTGGTATAAAAAAAATGATAAAAATAATTATCACAATAGTAAAAAACCCCTCACAGTGATCGGCTGCTGATCTTGAGGGAATAATTATAACAAATTTAGACACCCTGTAACCAAAAAAAATGATAAAAATATCCACAATATTGATAAAAAAAACTCTAAAAATATAGTAAATCATAAAAAAAAATTAATAATAAATTTTTTTATTATAAAATGACCCGTAAAAATTATAAAAATACTCATTAAAGTGATAAATTTTGAAAATACAAAACTGAACTGTTTTTTAATTGATATGGTAGTCAAATTCCCAATTTTAAGGATCCAACTCAGGAGCGAGATTCCTTATAATTTATTTTCTATTCAATTTTATTTTATAAATTATTTATTATATATTAAAATAGGACCAATTACCCGTAGATGTACTCTTCACTCATTGACGATAGATATTTTATAAAAATAAATTAAAATATATATATATATATATATATATATATATATATATATTTCTTATTCCTGACACCAAAAATGTAGAAATTAAAAGCGAAAAGACAGCACGCCGTGTGGTCCTAACCGCACATGATTTCACACCACGTACAAAACAAACACATGCGAGGCACGTTCCCTAAAAAATCTCTTGACCTCAGTGACAACGTTGGCCATTGCAAAGTGAAAGACGGTCCCCCACGTCCCTGCTGACAGGTGTCGGCACCACAACGTTAAAAGACGATATTTTTTTCTGTGTAATAAATGAGTGGTTATTATTTTTTAATGTAATCTAATGATCCGTTTGGTAGAGAGAATGAAAAATAGCAAAGATGAAAAGTAGGAGAGATACATTTTCTATCCTTCAAGGATGAAAAATAAGAAGGATACATTTTCCTCCTTTGTGTTTGGTTTGATGAATGAAAAATAAAAATGACTATTTTTTTTTTGTGCCGGCTAAGAATAATGGTAACAATAGAGTTTAGTCGTGTCGTTTCAGATTCGTGTTGAGTCATTTTGAGTTTGTATCGAATATTAGTAAATCATAACTTAATTCATTTAATTAATTGTGTCGTGTCGAGTTTCGAATTGATCTATTTATTTTCGTATCTAGTTCGAGTTGTGTTATCTTGTTGAGTGGAAAATTTTCACCCTTAATTAAATAGAAAAAATATTTTTTTTTCATTTAAATTTTTTATTATTTATTATTTATATATATATATATATATATATATATATTTTTTTTTTACCATTGTATTTTTATATAAAATTAATGTATACATAAGATATATAGACAAATAAGAAACATCTTAACACAAATAATTAACTTTACATCCACTTTCCTTCCGATTTTGGAAGGATTAATTTTTGTAAGGTGGAAGGAAAGTTAATTCATCCACCTTTCCATCCTTCCTACTTTACTTCTTTACCAAATATGATGTTTTATTTATCCCTCAAACTTTCCATCATTTCAACTTTCAATCCTTCCACTTTTCCATCGTACCAAATGGAACATAAAGTTACAATTTATGGTTAATTGTATTGGAGGTCCCTAAAATATAAAATTTATCTTATTTTAATCTCAAATATTTCAATTGAATCATTTTGGTCTCTGAATTATTGAATATATTTTTATGTTGTCTCTCAAACAGGCAGCATCCAAATTACTAATAATTTTTTTTTATCATAAACTTGTCGCTTGATTCTTAAATATGGGAAAAAAATAATTTAAATAACTCTTGACAAAAAATATGCAATATGAATAACTTTTGACCAAAATTTAAATAATTCATGATCAAAACTATGTAATTTTGGTAACTCTTTTATCAAAATTTGGGTACAAATTTGGTCAATAGTTATTATTCAAATTATTATTTTTTCCTATTCTTAGGTATTACGTGACAAATTTATAATAAAAAAATATTAACAATCTAGACGCTGTCTACTTAAGGGACTATATAAATATATATTTAATACTTCAATGACTAAAAATATGTAATTAAAATATTAGAGATTAAAATAAGAAAAATATCATACTTTGAGGACCTACAATGCAATTAACCCTACAATTTAATTAGATGAACAAAAGAGATCACAAACAAACGATATTATTTGGGATCGATTTTGAAATATTAGATCGACTTTAACTTTTTTTTGAGTAATAAGTTGACCTATTTTGAGTTGTAATTGATATTTTTGAATTGCAATTTAACCTTAAATAAATTATAATTAATTCTTACCGGATCGTAACTTTGGATACAATAAGAAACTCGGTGCTCTAAATTGTTTCCACAAAGAAAGAATGCGTAAAATTAAGTAGGATATTGCTAAATTGAGTAAAAAATAAAAAATATATATATATATATAAATGTTTGTTGTAAGATCCAAATACTTTTTTATATTTTTTTCTTTCTGTTTTTTTTTTCTTGTTAGACCATCCATTAAGTTATTGTAAGAAAGCAAGTTCTATATACTTTTTTTGAGTTATTAGTCATTAACAAGTGAGCTAGTTTCCTACAAAGGCCAGCAAGAAGGGTAATTTATTTTTACGATAATATTTTCAGTGGTCCAGGCTGATCATGTCGCCCGTGATCTGCGAAGAAGCTGGAACAATGGTAGCTACGTTAGTCATAGTAGTTCTATTTTTGGGTACATAAAATGGATATGCAGATATAACACTTTATATACTGTCAAAGAGTACTATTTTAGAGTACTACATAGTTATCTCTAGGGGATTTACCGCATCTACGTTAGGGCCGAAACTAAGGTCTCTTTTTATATTCTGGGCGTTGAATAGTTGGTTTAGCCTTAACGAGCTGTCTTATCTATGAAAACTTAACTTACGTCTTTTTTTTTAATAGAAATTCACATGGAATGATTAGAATATAAAAAATTAGTTGGGTGAAGTTTATCCTTTTTTTTTTTTGGTTAACATTCAAACAAGTNTTTAGGTATTACGTGACAAATTTATAATAAAAAAATATTAACAATCTAGACGCTGTCTACTTAAGGGACCATATAAATATATATTTAATACTTCAATGACTAAAAATATGTAATTAAAATATTAGAGATTAAAATAAGACAAATATCATACTTTGAGGACTTACAATGCAATTAACCCTACAATTTAATTAGATGAACAAAAGAGATCACAAACAAACGATATTATTTGGGATCGATTTTGAAATATTAGATCGACTTTAACTTTTTTTTGAGTAATAAGTTGACCTATTTTGAGTTGTAATTGATATTTTTGAATTGTAATTTAACCTTAAATAAATTATAATTAATTCTTACCGGATCGTAACTTTGGATACAATAAGAAACTCGGTGCTCTAAATTGTTTCCACAAAGAAAGAATGCGTAAAATTAAGTAGGATATTGCTAAATTGAGTAAAAAATAAAAAATATATATATATATATAAATGTTTGTTGTAAGATCCAAATACTTTTTTATATTTTTTTCTTTCTGTTTTTTTTTTCTTGTTAGACCATCCATTAAGTTATTGTAAGAAAGCAAGTTCTATATACTTTTTTTGAGTTATTAGTCATTAACAAGTGAGCTAGTTTCCTACAAAGGCCAGCAAGAAGGGTAATTTATTTTTACGATAATATTTTCAGTGGTCCAGGCTGATCATGTCGCCCGTGATCTGCGAAGAAGCTGGAACAATGGTAGCTACGTTAGTCATAGTAGTTCTATTTTTGGGTACATAAAATGGATATGCAGATATAACACTTTATATACTGTCAAAGAGTACTATTTTAGAGTACTACATAGTTATCTCTAGGGGATTTACCGCATCTACGTTAGGGCCGAAACTAAGGTCTCTTTTTATATTCTGGGCGTTGAATAGTTGGTTTAGCCTTAACGAGCTGTCTTATCTATGAAAACTTAACTTACGTCTTTTTTTTTAATAGAAATTCACATGGAATGATTAGAATATAAAAAATTAGTTGGGTGAAGTTTATCCTTTTTTTTTTTTGGTTAACATTCAAACAAGTTATTTTGTATATTTTTATTTAGATCAAGATCAAGATGTAATTAAGAAGAACTCTTTTTGTGAATTTTGTATTTTAGTTAAATATTGTATTAATAGAGTGAGTATAAAATGTGGTGAACTTAACTATTCGCTAGGTATATATAAAAAGGATAAACTTAGTTATTTTATAATTGAAAATATAATGAGATGGAAAAAAGATATTTGTGGGGGAGAATAGTCCTATCCAAACCAAACGACTTGGATCCAGTCAAGAAGACTATATCTTCTTGCCTAAGTCTTTGGAAATGAAGGGTGTTACCTCTTTCTTTTCACTAATGTCATACTCACTATGGGGGACAACTTTATCACGTGTTTCATCCATAGACATAAGAAAAAATTATCAAGAATAAGTGTGGAATTACATGTTTGCTTTTGAATAATTGATGATGCTTGCTTTTGAATAAAGTTGTTTCATCCATAGACAACTTTACTTTTAATTTTTTTTTTGTCCGAACGACATGACACAATCCTAACCATTATGATATTCGGTGAGAAATATTGTTAGTTTTACATTGCGAATAATTAACATAAATAATATTTGTTAGAAGATAAGAATTCATATATAGAAAAATAATAAAAATATGACACAAAGATATAACGTGATTCGATATAGTATACCTATCTTAGTATATTGTACTTATATCTACGGATCAATAATCTATATCGATATATTATACATTGAATTCTGATCATCTGATAATTAATTATACAATACTTAACCCTATTTGTAGAGATAAAATACCGTAACCCAACTATAATTCAGATACAACTCGATTTTTATATTTCTTATCATATTTCTGATATACCTATTTATGATATATTAAAACTCTTCAAATATAACTTAATTCCATATAAAATTCTCATATTGATTACCCGATAAACTTTTCATTCATAACAATTACAAAATTTAGGTCAAATTCCAGCAAATATTAATCTCAATCTACATGTAGAATTTGTGAAAGAAATTAATGATGAGTTCATCATCGTTACGGAATAACAATCAAAAGATGAAAATTGATGGTTGGCCAATGATATTGAAAATAGTTTTTTAAATATCTTAGTGAAAGATTTTAGTTTAGCTACCGATTATAATTTTTTGATAATGCATAGCCACATGAAATCAGGGTGACAATCGTGTCAGATCGAGTCGTGTTTGTATTCTATCATTTCAAGTTCATGTCGAGCACTAGTTAAACATAACCCAAATTCATTTAATTAATCGTGTTGTGTCGTGTTATGTCAACATATTAATTTTCATGTCATAATTATGTTGACCCATATAACCCGTGAGTAAAAAATTTAATGTTTAATTTTATGTCTACAAATAATAAAAATGAGTACAAATATTTTTTTTTGATATAAGAATTAGGTCATTACTTGATAAAATATAATATTTTATTCTTATAATACTATTTAAACGTGTTAATTATGTTAATTTCGTGTTATTCGTATTTGATACTAACACAACCTATTTACTATTTGTATTAACGGGTTGTGTCATACACGAGTTCATGTTAAAAAATAACCAACCCTAATCTCATTAATTTCTTGTTAACCTTGAGTCAAGTTTTTATGTTGTGTTAAAAATTATCTATGTTGTGTTAAAAATTATCGCCGTGAAATTAATAATCAAGAGTATGATATGGTAATAAAATAATAATTTTTTTTTTACTTGTCTAGTTATTATATNGCCGTGAAATTAATAATCGAGAGTATGATATGGTAATAAAATAATAATTTTTTTTTTACTTGTCTAGTTATTATATNAAATATAACTTAATTCCATATAAAATTCTCATATTGATTACCCGATAAACTTTTCATTCATAACAATTACAAAATTTAGGTCAAATTCCAGCAAATATTAATCTCAATCTACATGTAGAATTTGTGAAAGAAATTAATGATGAGTTCATCATCGTTACGGAATAACAATCAAAAGATGAAAATTGATGGTTGGCCAATGATATTGAAAATAGTTTTTTAAATATCTTAGTGAAAGATTTTAGTTTAGCTACCGATTATAATTTTTTGATAATGCATAGCCACATGAAATCAGGGTGACAATCGTGTCAGATCGAGTCGTGTTTGTATTCTATCATTTCAGGTTCATGTCGAGCACTAGTTAAACATAACCCAAATTCATTTAATTAATCGTGTTGTGTCGTGTTATGTCAACATATTAATTTTCATGTCATAATTATGTTGACCCATATAACCCGTGAGTAAAAAATTTAATGTTTAATTTTATGTCTACAAATAATAAAAATGAGTACAAATATTTTTTTTTGATATAAGAATTAGGTCATTACTTGATAAAATATAATATTTTATTCTTATAATACTATTTAAACGTGTTAATTATGTTAATTTCGTGTTATTCGTATTTGATACTAACACAACCTATTTACTATTTGTATTAACGGGTTGTGTCATACACGAGTTCATGTTAAAAAATAACCAACCCTAATCTCATTAATTTCTTGTTAACCTTGAGTCAAGTTTTTATGTTGTGTTAAAAATTATCTATGTTGTGTTAAAAATTATCGCCGTGAAATTAATAATCAAGAGTATGATATGGTAATAAAATAATAATTTTTTTTTTACTTGTCTAGTTATTATATACAATTTAGATTTTGCTTTTTTTTTTTTTTGAATGTGGTAATAACTAAAATTCATCACGTTTTAGTTCTGCAAGGATAGTAAAATGAGATCCCACAAGCAAGCTCACGTGGGATCCACTCTCTTCTGTCCAAATTAAGTAAGAAAATACTGTAACTCATACCANCAAAAGATGAAAATTGATGGTTGGCCAATGATATTGAAAATAGTTTTTTAAATATCTTAGTGAAAGATTTTAGTTTAGCTACCGATTATAATTTTTTGATAATGCATAGCCACATGAAATCAGGGTGACAATCGTGTCAGATCGAGTCGTGTTTGTATTCTATCATTTCAAGTTCATGTCGAGCACTAGTTAATCATAACCCAAATTTATTTAATTAATCGTGTTGTGTCGTGTTATGTCAACATATTAATTTTCATGTCATAATTATGTTGACCCATATAACCCGTGAGTAAAAAATTTAATGTTTAATTTTATGTCTACAAATAATAAAAATGAGTACAAATATTTTTTTTTGATATAAGAATTAGGTCATTACTTGATAAAATATAATATTTTATTCTTATAATACTATTTAAACGTGTTAATTATGTTAATTTCGTGTTATTCGTATTTGATACTAACACAACCTATTTACTATTTGTATTAACGGGTTGTGTCATACACGAGTTCATGTTAAAAAATAACCAACCCTAATCTCATTAATTTCTTGTTAACCTTGAGTCAAGTTTTTATGTTGTGTTAAAAATTATCGCCGTGAAATTAATAATCGAGAGTATGATATGGTAATAAAATAATAATTTTTTTTTTACTTGTCTAGTTATTATATACAATTTAGATTTTGCTTTTTTTTTTTTTTTTGAATGTGGTAATAACTAAAATTCATCACGTTTTAGTTCTGCAAGGATAGTAAAATGAGATCCCACAAGCAAGCTCACGTGGGATCCACTCTCTTCTGTCCAAATTAAGTAAGAAAATACTGTAACTCATACCATGTAAACATAACATTTGTAGTATCCGTTTTTCTTATAAACCAGAGAGCGAGAGACCATGAGAGAGAGAGAGAGAGAGAGCCCATGCCTCGTGATTTGATGAAGTAGCTAGACCCCATATNGAGACCATGAGAGAGAGAGAGAGACCATGTGAGAGAGAGAGAGAGAGCCCATGCCTCGTGATTTGATGAAGTAGCTAGACCCCATATCTGAGAAAAGTATAACGATACTCCATCACAGACCTCTGCGTTGTTATTTTCTCATTGGCCCTCTATGTACCTTCTTGTACAATTGATGTTGACGTATTCCTACCATTGTACGGACACCCCCGTTTTTTCACAGCTCAATATCCTCCACAACTCTGCTTGTTGTCTTTATTTTCTGTCCACTTAAATGTTTTTCTCTCCGAATCAAGACTAAAATGTAAAAACGAAAATGAGAACGGTATAAAATTAGTGCCGCAGTGTTTGGACTAAAACGACAGATTTTGGAGTAACATATAGTTTCGTATGCTTTTCGTAAGATNTTTGCTTTTGAATAAAGTTGTTTCATCCATAGACAACTTTACTTTTATTTGTTATTTTTTGTCCAAACGACATGACACAATCCTAACCATTATGATATTCGGTGAGAAATATTGTTAGTTTTACATTGCGAATAATTAACATAAATAATATTTGTTAGAAGATAAGAATTCATATATAGAAAAATAATAAAAATATGACACAAAGATATAACGTGATTCGATATAGTATACCTATCTTAGTATATTGTACTTATATCTACGGATCAATAATCTATATCGATATATTATACATTGAAATCTGATCATCTGATAATTAATTATACAATACTTAACCCTATTTGTAGAGATAAAATACCGTAACCCAACTATAATTCAGATACAACTCGATTTTTATATTTCTTATCATATTTCTGATATACCTATTTATGATATATTAAAACTCTTCAAATATAACTTAATTCCATATAAAATTCTCATATTGATTACCCGATAAACTTTTCATTCATAACAATTACAAAATTTAGGTCAAATTCCAGCAAATATTAATCTCAATCTACATGTAGAATTTGTGAAAGAAATTAATGATGAGTTCATCATCGTTACGGAATAACAATCAAAAGATGAAAATTGATGGTTGGCCAATGATATTGAAAATAGTTTTTTAAATATCTTAGTGAAAGATTTTAGTTTAGCTACCGATTATAATTTTTTGATAATGCATAGCCACATGAAATCAGGGTGACAATCGTGTCAGATCGAGTCGTGTTTGTATTCTATCATTTCAGGTTCATGTCGAGCACTAGTTAAACATAACCCAAATTCATTTAATTAATCGTGTTGTGTCGTGTTATGTCAACATATTAATTTTCATGTCATAATTATGTTGACCCATATAACCCGTGAGTAAAAAATTTAATGTTTAATTTTATGTCTACAAATAATAAAAATGAGTACAAATATTTTTTTTTGATATAAGAATTAGGTCATTACTTGATAAAATATAATATTTTATTCTTATAATACTATTTAAACGTGTTAATTATGTTAATTTCGTGTTATTCGTATTTGATACTAACACAACCTATTTACTATTTGTATTAACGGGTTGTGTCATACACGAGTTCATGTTAAAAAATAACCAACCCTAATCTCATTAATTTCTTGTTAACCTTGAGTCAAGTTTTTATGTTGTGTTAAAAATTATCTATGTTGTGTTAAAAATTATCGCCGTGAAATTAATAATCAAGAGTATGATATGGTAATAAAATAATAATTTTTTTTTTACTTGTCTAGTTATTATATACAATTTAGATTTTGCTTTTTTTTTTTTTTGAATGTGGTAATAACTAAAATTCATCACGTTTTAGTTCTGCAAGGATAGTAAAATGAGATCCCACAAGCAAGCTCACGTGGGATCCACTCTCTTCTGTCCAAATTAAGTAAGAAAATACTGTAACTCATACGAGACCATGAGAGAGAGAGAGAGACCATGTGAGAGAGAGAGAGAGAGCCCATGCCTCGTGATTTGATGAAGTAGCTAGACCCCATATCTGAGAAAAGTATAACGATACTCCATCACAGACCTCTGCGTTGTTATTTTCTCATTGGCCCTCTATGTACCTTCTTGTACAATTGATGTTGACGTATTCCTACCATTGTACGGACACCCCCGTTTTTTCACAGCTCAATATCCTCCACAACTCTGCTTGTTGTCTTTATTTTCTGTCCACTTAAATGTTTTTCTCTCCGAATCAAGACTAAAATGTAAAAACGAAAATGAGAACGGTATAAAATTAGTGCCGCAGTGTTTGGACTAAAACGACAGATTTTGGAGTAACATATAGTTTCGTATGCTTTTCGTAAGATAGCTCTCGTATGGTTTGATGTCACGTTGGAAATTTTTGTTGGGTGATAAATTGTGTTAATTTATTAACAATAGGTAATTTTGAAAGTAAAAAATAATAAGAAATTGAAAGATTTTACACATATTTTACTTTAATAATTGATAAACAAATAATATTCCAATACTATAATTGTACCCTTCTGTTTTTATAATTGACATTTCCACTCAGTTTCTTACTCCTTAACCTTTCTTTTCCATTTACATCACATTTTACTTGTTTGGGTTTGTTTTGTGGGTTTACCAAAATTAGCAAAATATGAGGTTTGTCACAATAATATAATATTATTTCTAGTGGTGGGGCTTGGGGAACTTAAGGAAAGTAGGTGGAGAGAAAAACGGATGGTATATGAATAAGGAAAGGTTTGGGTGAGAGTGAGATAGGCTTTGCCCCTTTTTTTTACGATAAACCCATAGAAAGGACTAGGAATCAATCAATCACCGCACCCACTTGTGTAGAAACCCTTTTCCTTTCTGGGTTTTCTGGGATTTTTCCTCTCTCTCTCTCTCTCTCACACACACACACACACACACACNCCAATATAACCTAATTCCATATAAAATTCTCATATTGATTACCCGATAAACTCTCATTCATAACAATTACAAAATTTGGGTCAAATTCCAGCAAATATTAATCTCAATCTACATGTAGAATTTGTGAAAGAAATTAATGATGAGTTCATCATCGTTACGGAATAACAATAAAAAGATGAAAATTGATGGTTGGCCAATGATATTGAAAATAGTTTTTTAAATATCTTAGTGAAAAATTTTAGTTTAGCTACCGATTATAATTTTTTGATAATGCATAGCCACATGAAATCAGGGTGACAATCGTGTCGGATCGAGTCGTGTTTGTATTCTATCATTTCAGGTTCATGTCGAGCACTAGTTAAACATAACCCAAATTCATTTAATTAATCGTGTTGTGTCGTGTTATGTCAACATATTAATTTTCATGTCATAATTATGTTGACCCATATAACCCGTGAGTAAAAAATTTAATGTTTAATTTTATGTCTACAAATAATAAAAATGAGTACAAATATTTTTTTTTGATATAAGAATTAGGTCATTACTTGATAAAATATAATATTTTATTCTTATAATACTATTTAAACGTGTTAATTATGTTAATTTCGTGTTATTCGTATTTGATACTAACACAACCTATTTACTATTTGTATTAACGGGTTGTGTCATACACGAGTTCATGTTAAAAAATAACCAACCCTAATCTCATTAATTTCTTGTTAACCTTGAGTCAAGTTTTTATGTTGTGTTAAAAATTATCTATGTTGTGTTAAAAATTATCGCCGTGAAATTAATAATCAAGAGTATGATATGGTAATAAAATAATAATTTTTTTTTTACTTGTCTAGTTATTATATACAATTTAGATTTTGCTTTTTTTTTTTTTTGAATGTGGTAATAACTAAAATTCATCACGTTTTAGTTCTGCAAGGATAGTAAAATGAGATCCCACAAGCAAGCTCACGTGGGATCCACTCTCTTCTGTCCAAATTAAGTAAGAAAATACTGTAACTCATACGAGACCATGAGAGAGAGAGAGAGACCATGTGAGAGAGAGAGAGAGAGCCCATGCCTCGTGATTTGATGAAGTAGCTAGACCCCATATCTGAGAAAAGTATAACGATACTCCATCACAGACCTCTGCGTTGTTATTTTCTCATTGGCCCTCTATGTACCTTCTTGTACAATTGATGTTGACGTATTCCTACCATTGTACGGACACCCCCGTTTTTTCACAGCTCAATATCCTCCACAACTCTGCTTGTTGTCTTTATTTTCTGTCCACTTAAATGTTTTTCTCTCCGAATCAAGACTAAAATGTAAAAACGAAAATGAGAACGGTATAAAATTAGTGCCGCAGTGTTTGGACTAAAACGACAGATTTTGGAGTAACATATAGTTTCGTATGCTTTTCGTAAGATAGCTCTCGTATGGTTTGATGTCACGTTGGAAATTTTTGTTGGGTGATAAATTGTGTTAATTTATTAACAATAGGTGATTTTGAAAGTAAAAAATAATAAGAAATTGAAAGATTTTACACATATTTTACTTTAATAATTGATAAACAAATAATATTCCAATACTATAATTGTACCCTTCTGTTTTTATAATTGACATTTCCACTCAGTTTCTTACTCCTTAACCTTTCTTTTCCATTTACATCACATTTTACTTGTTTGGGTTTGTTTTGTGGGTTTACCAAAATTAGCAAAATATGAGGTTTGTCACAATAATATAATATTATTTCTAGTGGTGGGGCTTGGGGAACTTAAGGAAAGTAGGTGGAGAGAAAAACGGATGGTATATGAATAAGGAAAGGTTTGGGTGAGAGTGAGATAGGCTTTGCCCCTTTTTTTTACGATAAACCCATAGAAAGGACTAGGAATCAATCAATCACCGCACCCACTTGTGTAGAAACCCTTTTCCTTTCTGGGTTTTCTGGGATTTTTCCTCTCTCTCTCTCTCTCTCTCACACACACACACACACACACACACATCAGATCTATTTCTACCCTTTTTTAGGCCTATATTCTTTCCTCAACTCCTGCACTTCATAAACAAAAAAAAAGCTTCTCTCAGATTTTGCCTATTCTTGGAAGGTCAGTTTTTGCCTATTCTGTAAGCTCTCTTGTTTCACCATACATAATTGTACTCTTTCTACCTATTAAAAATTCTTTAATGGTTGTTCTTGTTGGAAACTGGGAAAAACCAAAATAATAATAATAATCTCCCACTGTCATGGGAAAACAAAATAGGGCTTATATATACAAAGATTGAAACAAATCACTCTGAATTCTGACTCTACTTTTGGGTTCGATTCAAGTCCAACTAAACAGTTTTGTGGGTGAAAATTCTCTGGTGTGGTGTGTTGGCTGTGTTCTATTTCTTCAGTAAATGTACACTAGATGATGGTCATGGTGAGGTTGACTTGAGCTTCATTTTTGGTATGTGGGTTTGTGTGAATACAGGTATAAAAATGGTGAGAGGAAAGACTCAGATGAGGCGTATAGAGAACGCAACAAGCAGGCAAGTGACCTTCTCCAAGAGGCGAAATGGGCTACTGAAGAAAGCATTCGAGCTTTCAGTTCTTTGTGATGCTGAGGTTGCTCTGATTGTCTTCTCTCCTAGAGGAAAGCTCTATGAATTTGCCAGTTCAAGGTATGATTTATGTCTCTATAGCTTGTTTTAGTGGTTGTGTATTTGCTTTATGTTCAGTTTCTTCATTTTCTATGTTAGGGTTTGGACTTTGTTTCATTGTTCTTGTGGTGGGTCTGATTATTACCATGCATATATATATATACACACACACACACACCACATGTGTGTGTGTGACTTTTTTTACACCTATGTGTTGGATGCTATTTTACACATTCTAGGGTTTTGAGTCAGATCTGACCCTTGGCTTGTTCGAAAGAAATTGATGTTCACTGTAAGGGGAGATCTTAAAGACAGTTCTGCATTTCTAAGAGGGTATTGTATGTACCTTTTGGTTTCCAAATTCCTGTGTATAGGCATATATGGAGACAGTAGGATAAAGTGTATAGTTTAGAAAAGTAGTTCTTGAATTCTATGCTTTAGTCTCGATTTTCATTTCACTAGTACTATGTTGAAAATTATTTAATGGGAAAAGGGTAGGGGTAATGTACTTCATGGGTTTTTTTCTCTCTTTCTCTTGTGCAGTATATATATCACCATCATCTATCATTCGTGGAGGTGCATGTTGGGAGATTTTATTCTTTTCGGTATATTGGAAAAGTACAAAAGAGTTGGCAAAATCCTCTCACATAGGAGATACTAGCACTATCATTTCTCAAAAGCTCTCCCATTGAGCAAGGTGGGGAGTTGAGGAGCACCATTCTATCATTTTGCTTGCCACCTAAATTTGCAAGGTTGTCGGCACAAAAATTTCCGTCTCTTTTGGTGTGATGGATGGGAAAATTGAGAAGGGTGAGAAGCCTCTTGCATTCAGAAACGGTCCCTCTCTCTGGGTGGGTTTCTTCCAATCTTGTCGTGAGGAGTCTGTGAGCGTCTAGAGAGTCAGTCTCCACTATGCCTTTCTCCATCCCCGGGGTATGAGTAATCTGTAGGCCCTTGTAAATAGTCCATAGTTCAGCCTGTATGCTTGAGCAGCTATGCCGTTCTTCATCCCCCGGGTATGAGTAATCTGTAGGCCCTTGTAAATAGTCCATAGTTCAGCCTGTATGCTTGAGCAGCTATGGATTCTTCCATAGAAACCCAGTTGCCAAACTCCTTGGTCGTTTCTCACAAGTCCTCTAATTGCAGCATGTCCAATATTCCCTTTAGAGCATCCGTCAACATTCAATTTCATCCATCCTGTAGGAGGGAAAGACCAACCAATGAGTTTTTTTGTGCAATGTTATTGACAATTCAAGCTTTCAAGGAAAGCAGAGTTAATATCATGGGCCATATGCTAGGTATTTTTGGCTGTAACACTGGGGGGTGGGGGGGTTGTGTTTTTTCAAAGTACTTCTTGTTCCTTTCTTTCCAAATATGCCAGATGATAGAGGTAAAGACAACATACCATTCCACTTCTTTCCATTTTTCCTTGCTTCTCTTTTTGTGGTTTTCAAGAAGCCATTTCTACAGATCAGTATCAAACTGCCTATGCAGTTTCCTAAGGGGGTTCATGGACCAGCAGTTTCCTAAGAAAACTCTCCAAACTGCCTATGCTTTGGAGAAGTCCCTTAAGATATGCAAAGTGGATTCGCAGTGGGTATCACATCTCTTACAAATTGCATCATTAGTCATATTTCTGGCTGCTCTAAGGTGGTTTGACAAAATTTTGTCGCTTCGAACAATCAAGAGGAAGAACTTGAGTTTCTGTGGGATTTTCATTCGCCAAATCCAATCCCAATTCAG
Organism: Ilex paraguariensis; assembly: GCA_963454935.2. Lineage (NCBI taxonomy): Eukaryota > Viridiplantae > Streptophyta > Magnoliopsida > Aquifoliales > Aquifoliaceae > Ilex > Ilex paraguariensis. Next base: position 1,186,945 of record CAUOFW020000447.1, read on the forward strand.
GTTTGAGGGGTTATTGTCCTCACCAGACTCAGCAAGCCATTTATAAGTGGTTCTAATAGAGAATTTACCATTATTTGAAAAGTCCCAACATGGAGAGTCAATCAGGTCGCAATTATTTGGAATGCTAATGAGCTGAATATCCGAGATAATGTTAGAGGAGAGAAGCATACATGAGAGGTTCAAATTCCAGTTACTTGAGGGATCAATGAAGTTTGCCACTAGAATGTTGGGATTAGCTGTGGCTGGTATCTGCATTCCGTTAGCAATAGAAGTTTCTCCACACCACCATTCAGTCCAAAATGAAATATTATGACCATTACCAATAAGCTATTTAGTTCCTTCATTGACAATTTGTTTAGTTTTGAAAATAGCTCTCCAAATTGGGGAGCCAGGATTTTTGTCCCCATTCTTGTGAGGTACTTTTCATGTATTTTTCTTTAATGACTCTTACCCACAACTTATCTTTGTTTTCTTTGATTTTCCATCCTAATTTAGTTTGGGTGGCCAAGTTATTTATTCTAGTCTTTCTAAGGTCAAGTCCTACTTTCTCCTTAGGTTTGCATACAATATCCCAATTAATAAGGCGCACCTTTCTCTTTTCTTCCATGTCTCCCCACAAAAAGCTTCTATTGAGACTATCAATTTTCTTACAAGTGGATTAAGGTAACCATCAGGGTTCAAAGTAGCGACCGAATCTGATACGACTCGGCCCCTACCGATCTGATATCGATACACGTTATGTAAAATCCCGATTTTTACTTGACTCGGTGATATCTCGGTTAGACTCAGACTTATCGGTACAAATCAGAGCAATTCGGTATGAATCAGACGATTCATAACGAAATTTGTCAAGTATGATCAAATTTTGTGAAAAATTCCCAAAATCTCGAACAAATAGCAAGAATCCAAAATAAAAAGAAAAAAGATGAAGAACTTCAAGACTCACATCTGTAAAAGGTTAAAAGCCCTCAACTAGTCCAAAAATCAAAGGCCCACTAGCACAAAGATTATAAACATTTGTATGACATACCTATAGAATTGAATATAGATCAAAGAGATCCCCATACCGCTTTATCTTCTTTTTTTTCTTTTTTTTTTTCTATTTTTTTTCCTGATCTTCTTTGTTGCGAACTAGTCATAATAGATAGAGAAGTAGAATTGTAGAAGACCAATCCAATATAACTCTAGCCCTAGCCGTCTTCCAATGATCACAGGTGGGTTCTTCAAATCCATTCTTGGATTCTTCTCTCTCTCTCTCTCGATCGATCGATACACATCGTTTGAACTCTAAAGGACCCAAGTCTCGAATAGTCTTTTAAAGACACTGTTGTCGATGACTTAATTGTTNGATCGATCGATCGATCGATACACATCGTTTGAACTCTAAAGGACCCAAGTCTCGAATAGTCTTTTAAAGACACTGTTGTCGATGACTCAATTGTTTTTGGGAGAATTACACCTACACCCCTTGAGATTTGTCACTTAGTCACTTAAACCTTTAACATTTAAAATATTACACATAAACCCCTGAAGTTTGTACATGCGAAACACNTCTCTCTCGATCGATCGATACACATCGTTTGAACTCTAAAGGACCCAAGTCTCGAATAGTCTTTTAAAGACACTGTTGTCGATGACTTAATTGTTTTTGGGAGAATTACACCTACACCCCTTGAGATTTGTCACTTAGTCACTTAGACCTTTAACATTTAAAATATTACACATAAACCCCTGAAGTTTGTACATGCGAAACACATAGACCCTTGTTGTAAATATAACTGTTAATAAATTACATTCAGACTCTTGAAGTTTGTAAACATATATTATTTAGACCCCTTAAGTTTAAAATGTTATATTTAGACAAGAAATAGTTCAATCAAAGATAGAACATAAAATATTTTAAATTTTACAATTAAAATTCATGTTCTATTATATCATTTATTGAATAAAATTAAAAATAAAAATTCAAATTTTTTTTAAAAAAATTGTAATTAGTATACAATTATATTTTCTTGTCAGCTGGTCTGAGTGATTAAATAACAAACCTGATGGGGTATGGGTGTACTTCTCTCATTTTTTTATTTTCTTAATTTATTTTAGTGTGGTTAATTTATTTTATTTATGGGTAATTGATTTTTGGGTTTATTTTTTGCCAAAATTTACTTGGAGTAAATTTACACTTTGCTAAATCTTTAAAATATTTAATCTATTGATTAGATACATCAATATTTTTTAAAAATAAAAAATATCAATATTTTTTAATCCTAAAAAATATCGGTACTTTTTAAATCTAATGTAATAATTAGCTATATCAATATTTCAATTTCAATAAATTGAATATTGATAATGATCAATATTTTCGGTAACGCCCTTATGTTTCATTTTAATTATGTTTAACGTGTTTTTGACTTATTGTGGGCATATGATACATAGATGATAATGTTTGCATTTTTCAGAATTTTTTATGATTTTTTCAAATATTTTTAGAGCTTCTATCTAACGTTTTGAGCGTATCAGCCGATACTGCACCGCAACTTTGCGACCGATGTGTATCAGTGTCCTCCGATTTGATGACTGATATTGCGAATTTAAAGCATGGTAACCATGTGGTCTGCATGGTATAATTTGGGAAGGTGGATGTAAATGCTTTGATGAGTGTCGCTCTCCTTGCCATGGTAAGGTTTTTGGCTTTCCATCCACTAAGTTTTGCTTGGACTTTTTCAATAAGGAATCTGTAAGTATCCTTATTAGTTCTTTGATGAAGAATAGGGATACCTAAGTCCTCAGTTTTGATGAGACCACTTCTTCTACTTAAGTGCTTAGCTCTATTTCTGCAGATATTAGGAGAGAGAAACACTTTGGATTGTTGGGAGATTTTAGAATTCATAGTCACATAAAGGTTTTAAGTCCAACGTAATGTGTCTATTCACTATATGGGAAGAAGACCCTTTCACTTAATTTTTTTCTTCTGATATCTTAAATTTCAACAATCTTCTCGTTTGTGAACTACATAGGGTCAAAGATCAAAATTTTATTTCGGTGCATAGTTACAGTGCCCTTAAAAATGAAACATTTTGGAAACAAGATGAAAACAAAAAATAATTTAAAATTTTATTTTTGAAACATTGGTCAAAACATTCTGAAACATTGATTGAAATTTGTTGAAACACCTCAAAACCTCTATCGAAATACCCCGAAACATAAGAATTTTGATATTCAATCAATGATCTGTTTTAATTTCTATGGAAACGAAAATATTTTGAAACAAAATTTAATTCCTTGCACGGGACTTTAACTCCCTTTGAGCTTGGTCAAGCATCCTTTATAAACACTTTGTCCAAATCATTCTTTACAATAGTCCATTCTTCCAAGATTGTGATCTTCCGAGGTCGCTGTATTATCACTCTGCCGGGAGACTTTGCACCTACATTCCCGCATCATGCTCTATTAGAGTTGTGTGGTGATCACTTTAACACCAAGGGTCGTCAGTGTTTTTACGACCCATCATTAGTCCTAGTATGCTTCACCTCTTGTTAGAGAGTTCAAGCATGGTCGTCAGTCATTGTTTTTGATATCATGGGTTGAGATCATCTCTAATACCATTTGTTTGACGATAAAGGGGTCCAAATTGGCCCAATTTACAAGTTTGAAACCATATCCACTTAAAAGTTTAAATTTGTAGGCGGTGAGCCCCTTATTTTGCCACTTAAAAGAAAATTAAGACCATTTCACTTATTTTGCCTTTGATGCGAGGTTTTCAAATGTGATAGCTCAACAATGCAAATAAACCAAAGCTGAAATGAGAAGTGGACTACTTGGACTTGGTTTGCAAATTGTGCAAGATTTGTTTGAGATCATAACAAGTTTTAAACATCTTGTTCAAGTTGGATTCGACAAATCTAATTAAACAAACCACTTTCGACATGTGTTTGAGTTTAAACTCGAGTTTAGATAAAACTCGACTAGGTAGTATTAAATGAGCTTTAATAATGAAGGATTTGAAAAAGCCTTTGATGCTTAAAATTAGTTTTAGTATTCTTGTCATATCAAGACAACATCTTGGTTTAGGGTTGTGGTATTAGCTATTACCTCGAAGGGAACTAAGATATCAGTTGTTACATGTAAAACCATTTTGTGAGATACCCATGAAATGCTACGTAGAAAAACTAGAGCAAAACGAGTAATTCTGGCTATTTTGTGGCATCGTATAATCATATTGGTTGATTTGGTGATATTGACCTAGCCAATTGGGGTTAACTTGGAATGCCTTAGTTTTGATTGATTCAATAACTTACTGAATCCCTAAAACCTTAGAAAACCTGCACAAAACCAGTTATGATTTAAGACTAAATTGAAATATTTAAGAATTTCATGAAAATACAAATCAGAGGTCAGAAACCAATATTTTTACTAAAATAAATTTAATACCTTTTTATTTATTTTGTTTTTGTTTAAAATAAATCAATCTCCTTTAGTTCTTCCCTATTAATGCAACGAGTACATTTTTTAATTTATACAAAATTTTAGGGAAAAAATAAAAGCATTTAAAAAAAATGAGGGTATTAATGTTTTTCTATTCTAAATTGCTAATCCCGTTAGTTGCTGTGCTTTAGTCCAAAATCACGAATATTGTTTATAGATTTTTAAAACGTTGGGAGCTAATAAACATAATTACACCTTTTTTTTTTTGTGTCTAACAAGAAAACCATCATTCCCTTCCACTTCAAATGTCCTTAAAGGCAATCACAAAATCCTAGTTTCCTTGTTATGATTTTTTTATCATTATCATGCCTAGGGGGGGAGAGAGAGAGGTCTTGAAATGTATCGTGATTTGTTTACAGATGTTCATTCTTTAATTATTTAATTTTGTAATTTGTTACCACTTATGAGCCTGATTCCTTCAATTGACTAGGAATACAATTTTTTCCCCTCCCAATTAGATTGGGAATACGTCTTCTTCTTACTTAAACGACATTTTGAGTTTTGGTTCTACGTACTTAATTTAATTTCATCGATGAATACTGTATCATTGGCAGATAAGATGCACCATGTAGTGTAATCCTATATGCATTATCCAAATATGTAAAATCATGCGAAGGTGTGCGTTTCTTCTCCATCTGCAATTTTTTCATTCATCTCATAATTGTACAGTTTCATTCCTTATTTTTTAGGCATAAACCATAGTCACTCTTTTCTGAAGTTTAATTTTGCGGTTTATTAAATTTTCTCCCAATCTTTTAGCTATGATGTAGAGATTCAAACCTTAATATCCGTTCTGTAAGACCCCATATTGCCTCTAAGACCAAGGCACTTCTAATGACTCATTTTCCTAATTGTTATATACCGGTACCCAATTACTCTTTTTCCATTGATCATTAGATGGGTTCTTGCTTATAATTTTTGCTTAATAACTTTATCAATCTGCTAACACTTTCAAGCATTGATTTTTTTTTTTTAAGTTTAATCAATTTCAAGCATCTTGTAGTTGACTTCTGCTAAATCGAGTAAATTAACATAACACAATAATACAGAGAAAAAGAGAGGTTAGAAAACTTAACCTAGCTCTCATATATCACTTGTATTTATAGTTAACTCACAATAATAAGAATTATACATAATACCTTAATACTATTAACAATTTACACATACTACCCTAATATTTTTAACACTCCCCTTCTAGCTATAGACTATATATATCATATAATCCAAGCTTGAAATAAATAGTTGTAAGCTGATCTTCAGATTTCACAATGGAGTCGTAATTTCTCCAGCTACTATCTTGTCGCGAATAAAGTGACAATCAACTTTAATATGCCTGGTTATCTCGTGAAACACAAGATTAGTAGCGATATGGATAGTTGTCTGGTTGTCACAGAACAACTGTAAAAGAAGTTGAACTGAAAACCCAATTTCCTGGAGGAAGTGTAATAGCCAAGTCAACTCACTCGTCATATGTGTCATTGCCCTATACTCAGCCTTAGTACTGGATCTTGCTATCACAGGTTGTTTCTTACTTTTTCATGAGACAATATTACCTCCTAAGGAAGTACAATAATCAGTGGTTGATCTCCGATCAGAAGGAGAGCCAGTCCAATCAGCATCTGAGAAATCTTTCACTCTAAGATGTTCATTAGCTCGATATAACAGTCCAAGTCTAGGAGATTGTTTGAGATATCTTAGAATACGTGTAACTGCCTCCCAATGTGGTATTTTAGGACATCCCATGAATTGACTTACTATACTGACTGCATAGGAAATATCTGGTCGAGTAATAGTAAGATAATTAAGCTTTTCAATCAATCTGCGATACTGACCCGGATTCTTAAATAATAATTTTTGATTCGGATCCATAGGAACATCAATTGGTCTACCACCCAGCAAACCTGCTTCCTCAAGCATGTCAAGTACATATTTTATCTGGGATAAACAAATACCCTGTTTAGATCGAGCTACCTCAATACCCAAGAAATACTTGAGTTTTTTCAAATCCGTAGTATGAAATCGATCCTGTAAGAATATTTTTAACTTGACAATCTCCTCAGAATTATTTCCAGTAATCACAATATCATCTACATAGACCACCAATAGGACATATCTAATATCTGTCTGTCTTTGAAATACAGAATGATCTGTCTGACATCGAAGAAGACCAAATTCTAAAACTACATTTGAAAACTTACCGAACCATATCGTAGGTGACTGCTTTAAATAATACAAAGATTTCTTTAATTGACATACACTCTTACCATACTCCCCTTGAGCAGTAAACCTAGGTGATTGCTCCATGTATACTTCTTCAACCAAGTCATCATGTAGAAAGACATTCTTGATGTCTAACTGAAACATGGGTCAATCAAGATTAGCAGCCAAAGAGATCAAGATACAAATAGAGAAAATTTTGGCAACAGGAGAAAAAGTCTCCTCATAATCAACACCATAAGTCTGAATAAAACCCTTTGCAACAAGTCCGGCTTTGAGACGCTCCACAGAATCATCTGGATGAAATTTAATAGCATATACCTAACGACAACCAACAGTTCGTTTACTAGAGGATAAAGGAACGAGATCCCAAGTCCCATTATGATGTAAAACATCCATCTCCTCCTCCATAGCTTTCCTCCAACCCAGATCAGATAAGACATCCTGTAAATGCTTAGGAATAAATATAGAAGACAAGAGACAAGACATCATATAAAATAAAATGAGAAATGAGATGATTAGTAACATATGAACGAGTACCTTTGCGAAGAACAATAGGTGAAGAGTCTAAATTACCTGATACACTAGGATCAGAAGGTGGCACGGAAGACGGTACGGGCAACTCAGTCGATGGGCGAGGACGTCGAGAGTAGACACGGAAAGGTAAAGTAGATAGTAACACAATGGGCAGCGGAATGTCTGAAGATGAGGAAAGAGATGGTGGTACTGGAGATGATCCAAAGTCCAGATCCATAGGTTGAGAAGGTGCTGGAAAGTATGGAACAAATTTTTCAAACGTAACATCGGCACTAGTAAAATATTGGTGTAGAGAAGGACTATAACAACGATACCCCTTCTGCGTGCGGGAGTAACCAAGAAATAAATATTTGGTAGCTCGAGGGTCTAGTTTGTCAAACCCAGGACCCAAATTTTGAACATAACAGACACATCCAAAAATCTTAGGAGTCAGGTAAAATAAGGGCTTACCAGGAAAAAAGACAGAATATGGATTTTACCTATTTAACATAGAGGATGACATACGGTTAATAAGATGACAAACAGTAAGAACAACATCACTTTAAAAATATCGGGAAATATTCATCTGGAATAACAGGGCACGGGTGACTTTCAACAAATGACAGTTCTTGTGTTCAGTAACACCATTTTGTGGAGAGGTGTAAGCACAAGAAGTCTAATGAATAATGACAGTTTTACTAAGATAAGCTGAAAAAGGATCAGATTCATATTCTCGAGTATTATCAGAACATAAAATACGGATACGACACTCATACTGAGTAATATAGGCCACTAGTTTCATGCCCTGTACCAATCTTTTTCTTCGTCTTAAGATCCTGAAAGACACAATAAGAAAGATAAAAGGTTATAGAATAATTGAGAGAACGGGTAATTTTGCTAATAAAAAATAAACTAAAAGGAAACTGATGAACAAATAATACGGAAGATAGAGACATATCAGGACTCAAGTTTGTAGTCCCTAAACCTAAAACTTTAGAATAAGTGACATTAGCAAGAGTAACACTACGTGTGAAGGTAGTAGACTGATAAGTAAAAAAAACATCAAATGCACCAGTCATGTGATCAGAAGTGCCAGAGTCTATGATCCAGGGATTGCGATTGGAAGACAATAAACAAGTAAAAACAATACTTGACTAGGCAAAAGTAGCAGTGGAGGGAGAGGGAACAACCTGTTATTGAGATAAGAACTGGTCATACTCCTCTCGAGTAATAATAACCAATTCAATGTTTTGTTTGGGTTCCATAATAGTGTAGCAAATAACAAAATGAAAAGTACTATATCACTGAACTGGACTAGAGAACTCCACTGGACCGTTGAATCGGACCAAAGAAGTCCATTGAACCGGACCAAAGGAGTCCACTACTGCACTGCCGAGCTGAAGAAGAAAGGATTGATGGATCACCAAACCGAGGTGAACTCAACTGGAGGCTGAATTGGACAAGAGAAGCCCACTGAACTGGTCCAAAGAGGTCCATTGGAACGCTGAACCGGACCAAAAAAAGACCATTGGACCGCTGAATTGGACCAGAAAACACCACTGGAACACTGAATTGGACCAAAAAAGGCCAACTGGAGGCTGAACCGGAGACAAAACAGATGAATCCCGCCTGAACCGGTCTAAAATTGACTGAACCAACCCTGAACCGGCCTAGAACTCGCTGAACCAGGGCTGAATCGGTCTAAAACTGCCTGAATCGGACCTGAACCGATCTGGTCTAAGGCTATTGGATTTGAGTTTGGATCCGGGTATGGATCAGGGTCTGGACTTGGACGTCTTCTTCTCCAATGAGCAAACCCTAATGCTCCACACACAGACAAGCAACCCAACACAACCGAAGACCACAATGTCGACCACAGTCGACTACACCAAGAACAACCACCACCACCTAAACGTCGACCACAGTAACAACCACCACCATCTAATTGGAGAACCAGAAGCCTTCACCAATGAACAGATTCGATGAACAACGTCAACCACACCAGTCGATTACCACCACTACCAGCACAACCACGATGGACCATGATGGACAACCAGCACAAACACGATGGACCACGACGACCATGATGAACAGTACAACAATTAAAATTTGTATTGATTTTGCTCTAATACCATGTTAAATCGAGTAAATTAACATAACATAATAATAAAATGAAAGAGAGAGGTTAAAAAATTTAACCTACCTCTCATACATCACATGTGTTTATAGTTAACTCACAATAATAAGAATTACACATAATACCCTAACATTATTAATAATTTACACATATTACCTTAATATTCTTGACAACTTCGAATGAGATTGACATATACCTTTTACTTAGCTTATTACGAACAATTTTTAAAGTTATTTGGTTGTATATGCGTTTATCGACTTGTTTTTATGGAGGATAACTCTCATGTCAAGTGAAATTGGATTGACACTTCTACCTACTTTTGTGTTAGGATACCATTAAGAAAGAGTTTATGGTTTTACAATACCAGCAAACTCAATTTTACACAATGTTGCATTGCACATTCATATGAGGTTTAGAGAAATGAAAGTGTATGGATGCAAAGATGGCGGGCCTCGTTCAAGGTTCGGCAGTGTAAATTGAGATTAAGGCCATCGATTCAGATTTTCATGTTCAGGTTGCAAACCTCGCATAAAATCAAATTCTACATCCTAATACCAACAATCAGCACTTAGTCAGAAAAATATACATAACTTTTTGGGGTCAGATGTTATCTGCACGTTCAATTACCGAATATATGAATGAGGAAGAGGACAGATAACAAGAAAACTATTGAATTAGGGAAATGATCAAAGTGCCAAGTACCCTAAGATTGAAGAGACTCATCAAGTTAAATCCTACAAACCATTGAGACTAGAACAGATCACCATTCACCATGGCCATGGTTGTTAGCGGCTTGTAGGCTAAGTAGCAATCTCTAGAGACAACTAGCTGGTTTTCCCCCAAAATGGCTATCACTCAAGATTTCCCTCTTCTCATTAGTCCATTTCTTCTGGATCTTCCTTTGTATATTTTCACTTTGGAAATAGGTTGTCCTTTCTTTCCGAGGCAACTCTCACTTTACTAGGGGTTACCCTATCCTAGTTAGCCTATTTTGTGATTACCCTCGTGTAGAAGATCCTGCTCTAATAGCTATGCCGAAAACCCAAAGATTAACGGAGTGCATGAAAAGGAATCCATAAACATAGGGACATAAAATTATCGCTATATAAATAGGATATATGTTCTAATGTTTCAAGTAAATAGAGTTGAGTAGAAATTGAAGAGTCCAAATTGAGTGTGTGATTGAAATCAATTTGTATAAAAATTATTATTTCTTTGATCGTTCATATTCTCCTCTTCTTCCTTCCATTTTTTTTTGTAGTCTTCTTGACTCCAATAAAGTGGTATCATAGAAATTTTCTTCTTGTAGTAATATTGGAGTATACATCTTCTTGATTCTTTTATTAGTTTGTTTGTGATTGACTATATTTAAGTGTTGAAGGAAATGCATTGTTCAACATTATTTGTGAATGCATGGTTAATGGAGGATATCATGGAATCCATCCAATGAATCATCTTCTATTAATAAAAACCCAAGGCCAACCAATAATTTGAGTTGTCAGATGATCATAGTATTCTCTTGGTACATTCTATTGTAGTTACTGCAGCCAACACCCTCGGCTTCCTTACTTGCCACCATCAAATGCCTCCAACTTTTTAAGGTTGTTGTAGCTCATGCCTTCTCCAATCAACACTAATGTTCGATTGCCTGAACCATAAAAACCCTCCTATAGTATTACATCCACTCTAACAACCTGAGCATGAAAATGGAATAACCATTACTAAGTAATATCCATTCCAATGTTTGGTATAGTCCCATTGTCATGAAATAATCTCACAAGTGTAAGATTGTTCATCCCATAATATCAAGCGGTATTTCCCATTCTCAATTGCCACCACTCACCGTGGTCTAGGGTCTGGGGTCTAGAGCTCGAGCTCGAGTTCGATTCTGGAGTCCATGGTCTAGGGTCAGGTTCGGTTCAGAGATGGGCTCGACTCTAGGTTCGAGGTCGGTTCTAAGGATCGCGACTGGGTCCGTGCATGAGTTTAGGGTCCGGTCACAATCCTGGTCCAAGGTTAGGTTTGAATTTGGGGTTGGTTCCAAGTCCAAGTCTGGAGTTAGGGGCAAGACCGGATCTACTTCGCATTCGGGTCATAGTCTTGGGTCTCGGTGGGGTCTATGGCTTGATCCCGGTTGGAGCATAAAAAATAGCTATATTATTTTAATGTCATCAAGAGTATTTTGATCAAATTTAATTTAATTTAGTAAAAATATTGTTTTATCCAAACATTTGAATGAATTTTCAATTTTATTTCAACATTTATTATTGGTTGTCGACAAACATTGGAATAGGAGTACATACCATCCCAAGTCTAAGTTCATTTCATTTTCAATTCATTCCATTCCATATAAAAACATTATCGTGTATGAAACACTACTGCAATTTATCCCAACATCACATAAGATTCCTTTTAGGATATTTATGGTTTTCTAAAGTATGATAGGTTTGATTAAATTTTTAAGGTCCTTTGTGGAATTATGAGAATGCACATTTAGAAGCCCTAAAGATAGCAAGATGCTTGAGTTATAAAAGCCCCCATCAAGTCAATCAGGAAAAGGGATAGACTCCCACAGGAATAAGAGAGTTTCTTAAAAGACCAAGTAATATTCTACTAAAGAGAAAAATAGCATGCCAAGGAAATGATGCAAATTAATAATGTGGCCATGCCAGATAGGGTTTCGTTTTTGGTAGATTGCTGATTAGTTGTATTTTAATGCAAAATAAACTCAATAACCAATGTCGACCTAGTATGTCGAGGAATAATCATAATATATTTATTTTGATTGTAAGATGATTAAAGCAAGAAAAATTCATATTCAGTTGTTGTTGTTGTCGTTGTCAAAAGGGAATGCAAGGGCATCATGTTACATAGATATGGTTTAAATTGATATTTCATTGTTGTTACATCGCAATGTCTTCAAAATTGGCCTTGTCAGATGTGTTGGAGACCAAGTTTTGATTTCACAATCATCATCTTTTGTTCAATATTTTTCTGCCTTTCTTCTGACTGTTCATCTAAAACTTCAAATCTATGTTTTCTATGAAGTGATTATGCAGCTTTAAGTTTTCTAATATGATTTGGAACAGAAAATGAAAATGCATTCATTGTTTTTATGTTGTATATTCAAACTGCTTCAGCGTGCAAGAGACTATAGAGAGGTATCAGAGTGCAAAAGGTGTTCAAACTGACATCATTTTAATGGAACATGACATGCAGGTTATTCCTCTCTCTCTCTCTCTCTCTCTGTGATGTAAATGATTTTTGTGTGGAAGTTGTTTCTCATACAGATTTTATGGTTAAAGTAGGAGACACAAATGGCCCAACATTGGTGAAATTTGTTCAAAGTGGTTGCTTGAGTGCTATTAACAACCGAAGACAATTTCTTTGATTGTGTCAAGCTCAACACTTAATAAAATGGAATTTCTTATACGAGATCAAGAGGTATTGATGATAAATGTAAACTAGGTTGTAGTATCACAAACTTCACTATCACTTAGGATTGAAGCTCTCCATAATGGAGTGACAGGTTGATGGTTCGAGCTCCCCTCCTCCCCCCCCCCCCTTTCCCTAGAGTGTTAAACATATCGATATCGCACAGGTGTCTCTACTGATGGACAATAAACTAAAATCTGTCTCTTGTTATGTTCGTGTCAATTTTCACTAGTATATCATTTGTCTCGTAGCCATTTTTCAAAGTATTATCCATGACTATGCCAATTGCAAACCACGATTGTCACTTGATTGTTAGTTGTCTAGTATGAAAATCGTTTGATACTGTTTTGCAATGCGATGACCAAAGTGCTTTAGTAGCTTTCGAGTAGATATTATGATCTTGAACCATGCTGTCAAAATTTAAATAAGAATAAATGAAATAAATGAACAAGAGATCAAGACACAAGAAATTAACGTGGTTCGGTCTAAGACCTACGTCCATGATACACAAAACCTATTAGGGCCTACATCTTTATTATTCTTGATGATTAATACACGAGAAATACACCCATATATATAGAATGACAAACACAATAGCGATTGACATAAATCAGAAATCAAATTTCTCCACTAAATCTGGCTAATTGATTGAATATCAATCACATAATATCCCATAAATATTAGGATATATTTCTATCTAAAACACATGCTTTGAGCATTCAAAGCAATTTTAGAAGCATTCAAGTCGCATGCTTTTTCCTTTTTCCTTCATCTCATGGCAACCCCTTTGTAATTGACTCTATATGATTTTGCTCATTATATATACTTTATTTAAAATGTCAGCATTTGAAGAATGACTCGGCAAACATGGCAAAGAAGATCGAGTGTCTTGAAGTTTCAAAGAGGTTTGAAGGCGTATTCTGAAATTTTTTTGCTCCTAAAGCTTCTAATATCTTAATAATTCCATGTTCTATTATGTGAAGTTTACATCATTTCTCAACAAATGAATTTCGAATGCTTCTAGAAAATTCTTGGGAGAAGGTTTGGGGTCGTGCAGCACAGGAGAACTACAACAGATAGAACAACAATTGGAGCGCAGTCTAAGCAGCATTCGAGCAAGAAAGGTCACCTCTTGAACAACTACCAGTTGCTAAGAATGTTTGATGAATTGAATATTAATTGGATTGAATTGAATGTTAATTTGATGAACTTAATGTACTTCAGATGCAGCTTTTCAAAGGACAGATTGAGCAACTAAAACAAAAGGTAAACTGTGACAAACATTCATTCATTTTATGTCTCGATAATACTTTGGACTATTCGAGTGTTGAGAAATTGAAAAGGAAAAAAGGGATGAAACGTATAACTGGTTTGATTTGGGTGATGATTGTAAATGGGTGTACATTTTGTACACGATCCTTCTCTGTTAACAGAAATCATCTTACCTATCGGAAAAAAAAAAAAAAAAGACTAGTTGGGTTGGAGTTGAATTTTTGGCGGCCAGAACCCGAGTTCTTGTTTAAAGTGGAACTTGTGTGAACTTTATTAAATGTCATTGACTGTCAAAGGTTATATATGCCTCAATGTCATCTTATATTTCTGATATATTCAGGAGAAAGTCTTAGCAGCTGAAAATGCAGTGCTGAGTGAGAAGGTGAAACTTTCTATTCCTCTTTAACTTATACTTGCAACAATAGATTTTGCATAACATGATTCATTTAATATATGTTTTCTCAGTGTGGACTCCAACCCCTGAGAGGATCAAATGAAGAGAGAGAAAATTTTCCCTCTGCAGAAGATGGTGAGAAGTCGGACGTGGAGACTGAATTATTCATTGGACCACCGGAAAGCAGAAGCAAGCGAGCTTTGTAGAAGCGATAATAATCTACCCGATTTAATACATATTTATGATAAATTTCAATGTCAATTGTGAAATAGTTGCATCATAATTATTGTGCACTGTCACAAGCAATAATCCTCCCAGTAGTGGTATGGTGAGTGCATTGTTTTCACTGAAACTTGTAGTTTATGGCTGCAAACACTGTTTAAATAATTAATCCTAATGTAAATTCTATATCACTAAATGTTTCAATGCATTATAAATTTTCTATTTATTATATTGGTGGAGTTGATGGGTGTTATAAATACAATGGACACAATCTTATCGTTACACTCGATACCATTTGAAATTCATAGTGATGGGTGTAGCTTACCCCTAAGGGTTGGAAAACGAGGAAAGAAACTCTTTGCAAGTGGTGAGATTCAACCCTAGGTTGTGTTTGAGGGTGGATGCAGCTCCTAAGTGAGGCAGGTTAGTCATATTTTCTCTCTTCGAGAATATTTTGTAGGGCTAGTAGATGTGAAGTGACTTGCTCCCTTACATGGTCCAGGATTCTCTCATCACCAACTGATGTGTGATTCTCTCATCACCAGTTGATGTGTGATTTTGTTCGACGCTTTAACAATTTTCCTCTCAAATGAGGCTTATAATAGATGTTTATAATAGATGTTCATCAATGTTCTCTCATCCTATAGAAGGAGCTACATTCATAAGGTGGCTTGGGTCATAACTATGATATTATTTGTTGGGCATGGGTTTTCAGTTTAAAAGACACACCTAATAGGTGGAGTAATCCGTTTCCTTATATGGTCTAGAATTCCCTTATCCCTAGTTAATGTGGGATTCGTTCGACACATTTATATTAAATGGAAGTTATAACCTTCCAATGGGAGGTTACATTTCTCTTTTTGTCTCTAACCCTATGTTTGGTAGGGTGAAAAATAGGATTGAAAAAAAGATTTCTTACTGTTTGGTTGGGAGAGAAAATAAAATGGAGAGGAAAGTTGAGAGGATTCTCTCCCATCTACGCACCAAAATTTTTTCTTTCAAATTTGGGAGGAAAGTTTTTTCTTTCAAATTTGGGAGGAAAGTGAAAGGAAAATAATGAAGATTGAGCAATGCATGATGATTTTACCTTTTTATCCCCTCTTAATTTCTCATTTACCAATTACACAGCCTTGGAACTTTCAAGAACGAACAAGACAAGTCCTACTGCCATGTGTCTAATCTCTCTCCCTCTCTCTCTAATTGTCCAGTTTGTGTTATAGGATAGAGATGACGGATGATAAGTGAATTTTAGAACTCTTGATCAACTGACTAGTACTTTGGAACGAAGCTGGTTCTGAAAAATTTCTGAATATTATATACTTATTATTGCCTAAATTTAAGATATTTTTTTGCCTAAAACAACTCTACATATTGAAAATCTTAGCCCAAATATATATATATATTTTTGGTCAGGAAATATAAGATTCTATAAATAAGAAATATAGTACTCTTTACAATTTGATTCACTCATCCTACTCCTCTTCTAGCTTCCATCATAACAATATGTATTACAGATTGAGGGAGGCAATCCTTCCCTAGTTCATTGAGTTTCTCACTTCTAGTATAGGCTGCAAGCATATGAGCAGCCTTGTTCTGGGTCCTTCGTGTTGCCTGAAACTTCACCAGTCAGTAATTAAGCATAGCTCCATATGTTCTTTTGTAAAACTACAATCCCCTTCAAAGTATTCTCATTGATAGAATCTATAAGCTGCTTTTAGCTCAAATATTGAAAATATCAAATTCAATTCTCTTTTTTAATGGAAAAAAGGAGAGAAGGACGACCAGTAAGAAGTAATTTTTCTAAGACATGATCATGAGGGTCCTTTATAATAGATTGTTCGGTTTGAATCATAGTTACTATAACAAAAGGGTAGCCCCTTACTATNTCCTAGTTCATTGAGTTTCTCACTTCTAGTATAGGCTGCAAGCATATGAGCAGCCTTGTTCTGGGTCTTTCGTGTTGCCTGAAACTTCACCAGTCAGTAATTAAGCATAGCTCCATATGTCCTTTTGTAAAACTGCAATCCCCTTCAAAGTATTCTCATCGATAGAATTTATAAGCTGCTTTTAGCTCAAATATTGAAAATATCAAATTCAATTCTCTTTTTTAACGGAAAAAAGGAGAGAAGGACGACCAGTAAGAAATAATTTTTCTAGGACATGATCATGAGAGTCTTTTACAATAGATTGTTCGGTTTGAATCATAGTTACTATAACAAAAGGGTAGCCCCTTACTATAACACCACCAAAATTAAGCAATAAATTATGTTATTCTCATAGATCGAACTCTGCATAATAAGCTTATGGGAATCAAAGATGACTCTTAATAGGTATAATTTATCATTAGACCACCAGCACGAATGGTGAATTCAGTTCTTATTGTTTTCAGAGTTCTTGTTCATTAGGCTAATGGGTTTGGGCCAATTACTAGACCTCGAATGGGCAAAAGTTTTGCCACATCAGAACCACTGCCAGCTGAGGGACCCAATAGGAGGAAGCACCTGATTAGGCTTGGATCCAAAAATTAATAATTTCAAATTTTATTAATTACGATTAAACTAATGGAAGAACATGATGGACCGTAGGTTATATAGAAAAAAAATTAATTTTAATTTTCTTAATTATGATCAAATTAAATTATCAAGGGTTAATCTTATAAGTGGGTTTTTACAAGTTCCAAACGCACCCAATAGAATCTATTGATTATAATTATCGNGTAGGAGGAAGCACCTGATTAGGCTTGGATCCAAAAATTAATAATTTCAAATTTTATTAATTACGATTAAACTAATGGAAGAACTTGATGGACCGTAGGTTATATAGAAAAAAAATTAATTTTAATTTTCTTAATTATGATCAAATTAAATTATCAAGGGTTAATCTTATCAGTGGGTTTTTACAAGTTCCAAACGCACCCAATAGAATCTATTGATTATAATTATCGGTGCTTAAAATTAAGGGTAAAATACAAAAAATTCTCTTGTATTTGTAGTCATTTGTACGCAACTTCCTCGTAATTTGAACAATTGTATTGTACCCCATTTAACTTAAAACTAAAGTTCAAACTGAACATGTGAGTCACAAGAACAATATATAGCACGTGAAGATAAAATATGTTAAAATTATAATTTCTAAAATACCCTCATCTCCCCCTCTTTCCTTTTCTTNTAATTTGAACAATTGTATTGTACCCCATTTAACTTAAAACTAAAGTTCAAACTAAACATGTGAGTCACAAGAACAATATATAGCACGTGAAGATAAAATATGTTAAAATTATAATTTCTAAAATACCCTCATCTCCCCCTCTTTCCTTTTCTTTTCGCTCTATTACATTTCTCACTTTCTCTCCCTCAAGCCCTTGCCTACTCAAACAATCTCTCTCTCTCTCTCCAAGCCCTCTCCCTTTCCCACCGAAAACCACCACCTACAATACCCCCACCCCAGCTTGTAGAAACTTTCCCATGCTAGCCCACCCCCGCCTAGCCATCTCTTTCTCAAACTCTCCAAACCTTCTTTCTTCCTCATCGAGATCCACCACCTACAACACTCTCACACTACCGAAACTTCCCCTCCCCAATCCACCCTTATTGAAACACTCATACGATTTCAAAATTTTTTGAATTTCTTNATAATTTATCCTCAAAATAAATGAAAGAATCAAATCTTTCATTAAATTAGTAGATTTTTAATGCATTAATATAATTTAAAAAATAATCGCATGATTTAAGGGAGGACACAAATGTCAAAAAAAAATCTGAAAATTTCAAATTATGTAGTTGTACACAATTAATATCTAAAATTAAGGATTTCTTTANTTTTGTGAATTGTGACTAATTTTTTGAAATTCCTCCCCCAACCCTTTTTTTGGGTGATCGAATTATATTTTGTTGATATTTTGGTGATTTGATAGAGGTGTGTGTGTGTGGAGATTAGTGGTGGTGTTGATTGGGCTAAGTTTGTGTGAAGGTAATTTAGAAGTGGATTTGTGAGGATGATTCAAAATTCTATGGGGTTGTAAAGATGAATGGTTTTGGGAGGGTTCAAAGAGGGGTGACAAGGTGCTAACGTGTGTTGATGATGATGGTTGTGGGAGAGAGGGAAATGTATTGAGAGAGAAGGATCTGAAATAGAAGAAGGATATTTGAATGAAAATTAAGTGGATAAATGATAGTATTTTGATATTTTTACAAATTCGCAACAGACATTCACTGTTGTATTTTATTTTTAAGTTGAGTGAAAATTAGTACAACAGTTAAAACTACAAGTAGATCACGTTGACCTTAAGTATAAGAATTTTTTTACCCTAAAATTAATAAAATTTGAGAGAATCTAAATCCATATAAATAAGGTTCATTCACAAATATCTAGAGTCCTGCTGTAACTGATCCTTCGGGGTCATTCGAAAGTTGGTATACTAAATTAGACATAATTGTAAAAAAATATACTGTTGAGATACAAAGATTTAATTGCCAATTTTTTAAAATTTATTTTCCTAAAAAAAGTTGTAGGAATATATCTTAAAATTAATTAAGTACACAGTGATAAGGCTTAACCGCTGGATTTTAGGAACATTACTTTCCTAAAAACAGTTTTAGGAATATATCTCAAAATTAATTAGGTGCACATTGATAAAGCTTAACTGCTGGATTTTAGGAATATTAATTTGCGAAAAGTTTCATCTTCGAAAAATAGTTACCACTTCTTCTTCTTATCCAAAAAACTGCTTCATCTTCCTCAGCGAGAAGTCCTAAATAGTTTCCTGAACATCTACAGGGTTTCGTCTTTGAAAGGAAAATTCTACTGGTCTACCATTGTAGATATAAGTTCGTTTATGTTTTTTGCATAGTGTAACAAAGACAATGTAACAATACAGTGTAATACTGTAAATACAGATAGTGTTAAGTGATTTTGTGGATGTGATAAAAAATTCAAAACAGAGTTGGACTATTATAATGCAGTTATATGCAAATATATGTTTGATAAAATGTAACAGTACAGTATTTTGTATAGTAAATTTTTACACTGTTATTGTTATACTGTAAACGTATATACAAGATGAACTTCAGCTATAGTGGTCGCATATAAAAAAATAATATAATCACCTTTACAATGACAAACATAAACCTTATGGAGTCATGAATTCAAACACTGTAATTGCTTAAATTGAATTATAAGGATAAAAATAATGTTTCGGACTTGCATTGATAAATTGCTTCTAGGTCGAAGAAAAAGAAGACAACAAATGATATTGTTGTAAAATTTAAAATTCAAACCAACTAATTTATCCTCAAAATAAATGAAAGAATCAAATCTTTCATTAAATTAGTAGATTTTTAATGCATTAATATAATTTAAAAAATAATCGCATGATTTAAGGGAGGACACAAATGTCAAAAAAAAATCTGAAAATTTCAAATTATGTAGTTGTACACAATTAATATCTAAAATTAAGGATTTCTTTATTTTATATTTTTTTATGTGTACTTCTTTACGATTAAACTCAATTTAGTGTATCCCCTTCTAATTTATTGTTTTTTTTCCACATTTTAATGACCCACTATTCATGGTGGAACCCACAAATAATACCGGAGTAAATGATTTGATGATGGATATGGGCCAGCCTTGTTATATAAGCCCATCCATCTGGTCTTCCTCCTATTATTTTTGGGGCTTCATGATCAGGCGGAGACACGGCTTTCAATTTTCATGGAGTTCAATGGTCCACCATATCGGGCTTTCTATGCTTACGTTTACACACGTTGTTTCCTTTAAAAAAAGGATTGACAGTGCATTTTTAATATGAACCCATTACTCAATAGATGCGAAATTAACGAATTTGAGTGAGAAATAGGTGGACCCGATTGACCAGCATAATAGACGAGCCGTGTTTTAGTGGAGTACGCTAAATCGTTTATCATTTGATTGTCTGTTTAATAAATTGATATATCACTCGATTATTAATTTACCATCCTATTACTCGTTTAATAGATGACTCAATTTGCTGCAAAATTAGGGCTTTTAATTAAAAAAATTGTATATAAATTACACCATATTATAGACTACGCAATTTAAATTTCTAGTTTCTAGCCCATCCTGGTCACACTTGTAATCTAGGGGTAACGATCGAATTGTATTGTTTGGGTTCGGGCCATGTTATTTCGAATTTATTTTAAATACTTATCAACCATAATTCGGCGCATTTAATTTTTCATATCAAATCTTCTAATTTCTGACAATAACTCAAACAATTTATTATCGTGTTCTGTTTGGATGAACACGCATAATCCGTAAACTAAGAACCTANCTAATTTATCCTCAAAATAAATGAAAGAATCAAATCTTTCATTAAATTAGTATATTTTTAATGCATTAATATAATTTAAAAAATAATCGCATGATTTAAGGGAGGACACAAATGTCAAAGAAAAATCTAAAAATTTCAAATTATGTAGTTGTACACAATTAATATCTAAAATTAAGGATTTCTTTANTAGATGATCCTTCGGCTGGAAAATAGTGTTGATACCTGTTTTAAGAGCAATTAATTAGCCTTGTCGACTGAGGTGGATTCGTGTCGAGTCTTATTGAGTTCATGTGAAAAAAATATCTCATCCATTTTCAACTCGTTTATTAATTCGTGTCTAACGAATTGTGTTATATCGAGTTCATATCGTATATGAACGGTAAATAACTGGTATATAAATGAGTCATGTCATATATTNTTTCTTTATGATTAAATTCAATTTAATGTATCCCCTTCTAATTTATTGTTTTTTTTCCACATTTTAATGACCCACTATTCATGGTGGAACCCACAAATAATACCGGAGTATATGATTTGATGATGGATATGGGCCAGCCTTGTTATATAAGCCCATCCATCTGGTCTTGCTCCTACTATTTTTGGGGCTTCATGATCAGGCGGAGACACGGCTTTCAATTTTCATGGAGTTCAATGGTCCACCATATCGGGCTTTCTATGCTTACGTTTACACACGTTGTTTCCTTTAAAAAAAGGATTGACAATGCATTTTTAACATGAACCCATTACTCAATAGATACGAAATTAACGAATTTGAGTGAGAAATAGGTGGACCCGATTGACTAGCATAATAGACGAGCCGTGTTTTAGTGGAGTACCCTAAATCGTTTATCATTTGATTGTCTGTTTAATAAATTGATATATCACTCAATTATTAATTTACCACCCGATTACTCGTTTAATAGATGACTCAATTTGTTGCAAAATTAGGGCTTTTAATTAAAAAAATTGTATATAAATTACACCATATTATAGACTATGCAATTTAAATTTCTAGTTTCTAGCCCATCCTGGTCACACTTGTAATCTAGGGGTAACGATCGAATTGTATTGTTTGGGTTCGGGCCATGTTATTTCGAATTTATTTTAAATACTTATCAACCATAATTCGGCGCATTTAATTTTTCATATCAAATCTTCTAATTTCTGACAATAACTCAAACAATTTATTATCGTGTTCTGTTTGGATGAACACGCATAATCCGTAAACTAAGAACCTATGGTTAGATTTGTCTTCTCTATTACAAACATAATGGATTTGATGTGAGTTATTAATGCATCTCGAGTTTGAGGAAACCAAATAAATATTTCTATATTAATTTTAGGTTTTCTTTGGTTTTTTTGGAAGGACTGAGAAAATATTAGACATTGACACATTTAAATTGCTAAGCATATATACCATCCCCCATGAAATCAATGCCATAGAAGGATTCAAGCATTTAGCGTAAGTCTCCAACAATGCAAAGCTTCTCAAAAAGCAAGCTAATTAGATGATTGTATAACCCATACACATATATATGAATCAGTTCAAACTTCAAAGAACCCAACCCTGCATGCTGGCCATATTCCTTGGTACAGATGATCCTTCGGCTGGAAAATAGTGTTGATACCTGTTTTAAGAGCAATTAATTAGCCCTGTCGACTGAGGTGGATTCGTGTCGAGTCTTATTGAGTTCATGTGAAAAAAATATTTCATCCATTTTCAATTCGTTTATTAATTCGTGTCTAACGAATTGTGTTATATCGAGTTCATATCGTATATGAACGGTAAATAACTGGTATATAAATGAGTCATGTCATATATTTCTTTTGATTGATTTCACTCATATCAGATTAATTTATTAATCATGTCGTGTTTGGTTCACTCGTTTACTAAGCGAGTGGTTTAAAAAAGGCTCAAAACCTCTAATTTCATGTCGTGTTAAAAGGGTCGTGTCATATTTGAACATCTCTACAATTAATGCATCACAAGGTTTCTTTTAGGGCAAATAATTGTGTAAGGTCGTATCATATTTGGATCACACTGTTTCTAATTAGTGTCAAGTAGTACTTATTNTCAGGCGGAGACACGGCTTTCAATTTTCATGGAGTTCAATGGTCCACCATATCGGGCTTTCTATGCTTACGTTTACACACGTTGTTTCCTTTAAAAAAAGGATTGACAATGCATTTTTAACATGAACCCATTACTCAATAGATACGAAATTAACGAATTTGAGTGAGAAATAGGTGGACCCGATTGACTAGCATAATAGACGAGCCGTGTTTTAGTGGAGTACCCTAAATCGTTTATCATTTGATTGTCTGTTTAATAAATTGATATATCACTCAATTATTAATTTACCACCCGATTACTCGTTTAATAGATGACTCAATTTGTTGCAAAATTAGGGCTTTTAATTAAAAAAATTGTATATAAATTACACCATATTATAGACTATGCAATTTAAATTTCTAGTTTCTAGCCCATCCTGGTCACACTTGTAATCTAGGGGTAACGATCGAATTGTATTGTTTGGGTTCGGGCCATGTTATTTCGAATTTATTTTAAATACTTATCAACCATAATTCGGCGCATTTAATTTTTCATATCAAATCTTCTAATTTCTGACAATAACTCAAACAATTTATTATCGTGTTCTGTTTGGATGAACACGCATAATCCGTAAACTAAGAACCTATGGTTAGATTTGTCTTCTCTATTACAAACATAATGGATTTGATGTGAGTTATTAATGCATCTCGAGTTTGAGGAAACCAAATAAATATTTCTATATTAATTTTAGGTTTTCTTTGGTTTTTTTGGAAGGACTGAGAAAATATTAGACATTGACACATTTAAATTGCTAAGCATATATACCATCCCCCATGAAATCAATGCCATAGAAGGATTCAAGCATTTAGCGTAAGTCTCCAACAATGCAAAGCTTCTCAAAAAGCAAGCTAATTAGATGATTGTATAACCCATACACATATATATGAATCAGTTCAAACTTCAAAGAACCCAACCCTGCATGCTGGCCATATTCCTTGGTATAGATGATCCTTCGGCTGGAAAATAGTGTTGATACCTGTTTTAAGAGCAATTAATTAGCCTTGTCGACTGAGGTGGATTCGTGTCGAGTCTTATTGAGTTCATGTGAAAAAAATATCTCATCCATTTTCAACTCGTTTATTAATTCGTGTCTAACGAATTGTGTTATATCGAGTTCATATCGTATATGAACGGTAAATAACTGGTATATAAATGAGTCATGTCATATATTTCTTTTGATTGATTTCACTCATATCAGATTAATTTATTAATCATGTCGTGTTTGGTTCACTCGTTTACTAAGCGAGTGGTTTAAAAAAGGCTCAAAACCTCTAATTTCATGTCGTGTTAAAAGGGTCGTGTCATATTTGAACATCTCTACAATTAATGCATCACAAGGTTTCTTTTAGGGCAAATAATTGTGTAAGGTCGTATCATATTTGGATCACACTGTTTCTAATTAGTGTCAAGTAGTACTTATTTGTAACTCTACTCTTTTAACTAATCAAATTAGATTTCTCAACAATTACCCACGTGTTTATTAATTATGTTGCGTACGGATTAACATGTATAATCCATGAACCAAAAAACTAAGACTCAGATTCTTTTTCTCTCAATCAATCACACCACTCATATGCCCGACAAATTAAGTTGAAAATCTCTAAGTCGATAAGAACTCATTCGATACCTAATCAAGAATTCAAATATAATATATTATATAATTTCACGTAAACAAGATTGTAGTATCAAAATCAAGTTATTCATGTTGGAGATTACCTTACTCATTTACTATTTGTTTTAGCATGTCATGTTATTTTTGGGTTTGTGCCAGTCAGAACTAATCAATCTTAGCCTACTAATTTTCTATCGAGCGTACCACAGTAGAAAGTGAGAGAGAGGGAGAGATAGAGTACCCTATTTGTAAGACAGGTTCGGGTTGGCAGTCCATGGGATTGGATTGCAAAGGGTGCATAGGAAAGTTGCTGTTTCCAGTTGATGAATTATTCCACGGGCATGGAAGGGTTCTGAAACCTTGTCCTTCTGCCTCAAACTGCAACATGGAAACACAGACATTGGAAAAACCTTGGTTTAGGAATTTCTCACCAGGAGGCAACGATGACACTTATATTGTTTTGGATTTACCTGTGATGATTCCAATGAAACCTTAATCTTCAGCTGTTTGTTCATGTCTCCAAGCTGACGTTCCTGCCGTTAAAACCAATAGGGCCACACACTGTCAATGTTATTGCAATGAAAGGCTTGCAAGAGGATGGTAATTAAAATGGCCTATACAACATCAACTGTCCTTGGACAGCCGGTAAAATTGGAACGATACATAAAAGATTAGTATGACCCTGCGCAACGATGGCACGCACAAATCGAGAAATAATTCTATACAACCTCAACTGATATTTGAGAACATTGCCCCCAACTAGATGGAAATACAAAATTCAACCCGTTTTTAAGTGTTATTGGAATAGTAAACAAATTCTATCGATCAAAGAACTCATCTGAATTATGAGGGAAGTATAGGCCTTGAGCGATCACTTCCCTATAAAATCCAGAATAACTGAGCAAGGAAAGGGTATGCTTTATCTTGACACTTTTTCTTTTTGATCCTTTTGGAATATGAAATTACAATGTATCCTTTTGCTATAAGGATGGAGGATCTTCTATTCTCTTATTTCAGAAGATCAACCATCTCTTTGAAACTTTCAGTTTTTATGGAATTGATCTTACTTAGCGAAAAAAAAAAGGGTATACATTAAAATTTGAGGAATTTTTCTCCAGTATAATAAAAGCTATGGAGCCTAATTCCTGCAGCAGAGACCATCGGTGCAATGGATGTCATAAAATGGGGTAACTGCTACTATGTCAAAATAAACAATTCAGTTTTTCAGTCCAATGTTCTATGAAACCACAAGTTACCTTACCTTCTTTGTACCGTCGTCTTATTCAACCATAGATGATTATATTACCGTCAATAGGTATTTACGCACTTTCATTTACTAGTGCAATAGTAAACAAGTCCAAATTACTTCAATCGACCTTCTTAACTTCTCACGTAAGTCCAGTCAACTCGACTTCATCAACCAAGTATGAACTACAAGATCAGCAGGACTAAAGGATTTCGGTTACCTTTCTGCGGAGCTCTTCCATTTGTTCTACCATTATCTGTGTCTGCATTGAAGCCATAAAGGAAAAGGAACAAAATTACTGTCCATCTTGAAATGTTGCTCACAAATTACGTAATGCACATTGGAATCTAGTCATTTTACTTGACGTGCATGTAGACCAACTTGGACCGGTAAAATCTCATTCAAAATCTGAAACGAAATCCATTCTTTCACGACTTTTGTAGTTATAGGCTTATAGCTAGGTATGAGATCATAAACATACAACAAAATGAAACATAGAAACACCGAGGCCACAAGATTACAGGATTCAACTCGAAAGCATACGTCCACTGTGAAGCAAATCGTTAAAAATTCACTGTAAACTATGACTCTTACAAAGTTTTCAAAATGAAAGTGAGAGAAAACTGCTCATCTTTGCCATTATAAACCCACATTAGTGGGTTTATGTCCGATTGAGTGCAAGTTCGAGCAAAATACAAGACATCTATAACGATCAAAATGAAAAAATTAATGATGTGCAACTACACCCACAGTACATTTAAACCTTACCCACGTAAACAAGTGTAAATTTTCTTTGGTTGTTAAAACAATAATTAGGTGCATCTATATCCAAAAATTTTCTCATCCAAAACTACGAACAAATACAACTATTTTCAAGTACCTTCCTTTGCCTAGCTTGTGCCAGTGCCCCTTCCAGCTGTTTCTCAAGATTTTGCAGCTCCTTCACACTCAGTGGTCCAAGATCTTCTCCCAGCAAATGCCTTAAAAAATTTAGGCAGTTAAAATGTAAGTATCATAGCACCACACACACACACACTTACACTTAAAAATCAACTCAACTATTACATAAAAATAAAAAAAAATTATTTAAACTTGTCGAGTTACATGCAAAAAAAAAAAATTTGGATCGACTAATCAAATAACAAATAATTTTAGCTCAATATTATCACATAACTGCTCGAATACAATCACATTCAACTCAATTTCATGACATGATTAACATTTTCAGCACAAATTCATCAAATAATCCAAGAATTTCAACTCAATTTCACCAAGTAATCCACGATTTTTGACTCAGTTTCAAAACATAACTCGACGAAATGAGGGATTTTTTTCGAAAACTTGAGGGTGGCTTCATTGCTTGTAGGCTAGTATTACATGTAGCTAACAATTGTATAACTATCTGCAATAGCTGTTGCTTTGGTTGCATATGAAGATTTGATCATAGAAACAAAGCGAATATGCAAGAAAGTAAATCAGGAAAAAATAAAACATAACAAGAATATAGTCAGAAACAATCAGTTGCATAACCTTTGAGTACGTTGAAGTGCTTCATACTTTGCATTCAATTTTGAGACCTCTTGGTACCAGCTCTGCATTTGGGAATGCATTTTCAAGTTTCTATATTAGTAATAAATCGAACAAAGCTCAAACTCAAGTATCAAACTCGTACCTGTGTTTCATGTTCGATACTGCTCTCTTGAGGATTAAAGCAACAACGTTGGTAACGCTCCAGGGTTTTTGTGGTGCTACAAACAAATAAGAACATTAATTGGAAATAGCAACCAATATGTAAACATAGCTTTGCTTGGTGCAATTACAAAAAATCTAACCTTTACAAAGACGAGAAAAGATAAAGAATGATGCATTATGCTAGGGATGTATAGATATGTCTTTTTCCGTAATCTAACTGTCAATGATCAGGTCGCATTGGTGTCAAATCGATTGTGTTTGTGTCACAACATGATATCACATATCTTCTCTAATAATTTCACTATTACATGTTAAAACTCAACCTTTCTTTATCCTAGTTGAATTACCAGTAGCCAGAGTTGCAAGACACAATATTTTAAAGGGGAGAGATATTGATAAATTTTGTAAAAAATGAGAGAGAAAAGAGTGGAATGGAAGATCAAGAACACAAACAAACTAACGTGATTTGGCCCAAAAGGCCTACATCGACGGACCAAATGCCCACAAGGGTTACTCTTTATTATTTTTCTTCATCCATAGAGCTCTCGGCATTTGTAGGCAGTTATATAGATGACATAAACTAAACAGGTTCTGCATAGCTTCTATATATTAATAGATATATATAGTGATGTTTCTCACCAATTTCCAGTAACAATTACATATATACAGTGAGTAGAGAAAATAAAAGTTCTCAGCCTTAACAAATAAAACCATTACTCTTTCTTGTGTTTACAGCATCTAAAAAAATACACATTCAATTGAAGAGACCCTATCTAACAACACATAATTATACCTTTATTTCCCTCGATTTTTTTTTCCCGTTAAATAAGATGAATTCTATTTAGCCGAAAAAGGATTCATGTACAAAAGTATTTGAAACTATAATGATCCCTTTGCTTTGGTTTTGTTTTTTATTAACATCATGTCCTCACAAGTATAGTGTTTTCAGAGCTCTTTTGCCATAGAATTCTGAGGAAAGTATCGGCTCAACTCAAGACATTTATTTCCTTCAGAATTCTACACCCTTCGAGCTCTGGTTGCAAAGTTATAATAGGTGATACCGATTATATTTTATGAGGGTATCACCCCGACACATGTATATATATGCCTTTTGATATTTAGAATTTTTCTATTTTTTGAAAAAAAGTGTTTCCAAAGGATGGTTTATCTTCTCTCAATTTAGAACCAGCATACTTGGAGCTTTGGCAAAATGCAGATTGATAATCGAAAACTACAAACTAGGACTGTAACTGATTTTGTCCACAACCACCATATAATTATGATGTGAAGAAACAAGAAGATGAAAATTTGATATGAAATGTCAATACTATAAGGGGTGATTATTTGTGGTGGAACAAACATATGTGTCCATACAAGAACACAAACACTGGATGTGCATATATGTCGACAAAAACAAAGAAAAAACAATATACACAACATAGTTCAATACCTGCTTTAAGGCTACACTGGGCATACTCTCAATAGAATTGCTGACAATACACATACTCTTTTTCTTTCTGGAAGGTTNGTCGACAAAAACAAAGAAAAAACAATATACACAACATAGTTCAATACCTGCTTTAAGGCTACACTGAGCATACTCTCAATAGAATTGCTGACAATACACATACTCTTTTTCTTTCTGGAAGGTTACAATACACACTACTCTTAACCTACAATATAGATTGCATTCTCAGAATGCGAGAAACTAGGTAGCATCCTCCTAAATCCGAACATGTTAAGTATAGATATTTGTCTATTCGAATAACAAGTGGGGGATAAATATGACTACTAAAAAGGTTATGTCCTAAACTATTTGATATTCCCAATTTTTTGATCAATAAAAATATTTTCACTGATAGAAAAAGTAAATTTAAATGATTTTGGCCATGTTCATTAATTGTCAGTCATTCCAAAGTAACCCACCTCTTGAACATGATACAAACATAAGCNTATCAATAAAAATATTTTCTCTGATAGAAAAAGTAAATTTAAATGATTTTGGCCATGTTTATTAATTGTCAGTCATTCCAAAGTAACCCACCTCTTGAACATGATACAAACATAAGCTAAGATATGAAGCCAAGAATCGATGGAAATATAAGGGCTTGACATCGCCCTTCAATTCAAGGACATTCAGTTGTTTTGGGACCTTGTTCATGATGACATATCACCACTTATACAAAAAGGAAATTGCTCTACCTTACAAAAAGCCGAGTACTTGTGTGTTTCATTCTCCCTAGAACCACGTGAAGAGAGAGAGAGAGCTAAAAGAAACACAAAAATCTTGATTGAGAGCTTGATATGGCCAAAGAAACCCTCATTGTACAGAGAAAAAGTATCACCATAATATGCTAGCTGTGTCTGAATATAGAAGCCTGAGATCTTGCAATTATTGAGTTTATACCACTACCCCTCTTCATATATACAACCACTTTTTTTTATTAATAAGCCTTTCTATACAAGTAGCACTGGATAATGTATATAGGGAAAGGTTATGATTGAAGGCGAGTTTGGAGAAAGAATGAGAACCCCAAGCCAGTGAAAAAACCACAAGATCTTAGGAGGAAAAGAGAAGGAGACAACGTTTAAAAAGCTTTTAAATGTTTGGTCCTTTGGACTTTCAAGTGCTTCATTCTAGCACCCACCAACCAATACTGTGAAGCTTTGAGAGAGAGAGAGAGAGAAACAAAAAGGGTTTTTCTTGGACTGGGAGAGGAACAAAAAGGTGAAAACCCTAGATCTTGCACAGAGGTCCAAGAGGGGAAGTTTTTCCTGGGCACTTCCTCAAAGCTAGTCAGTCATTCTCTGATCTTTCAGATGAGACTTGCAAAACTTTGAAACGTGTCGATCTGTTATTGGCAAATCAATAGAGAAAAGATCAAGATTGAAGCCATAAATGCGGATGAAAATTATCAGAATTCAGAACCACAGAACAGGCACAAAGTAGAGAGAGTTAGAGTAAAGAGTTGAAAGTCTTCTGCTGTGTGTGTGTGTGTGTGAGAGAGAGAGAGAGAGAGAGAGAAACTAATCTATTATCAAGAGAAACTTCATTTGTCGAAGTTTTCAGGTGATCTAAATGAGACAAACATCTCAAGAACCAAACATTCAAAGATATGTGGAGTAAACACTAATAAACATGCAATTTCTGATCAAAGAAAATCTTTTTGTTCCGAGTTTTGGTTGATCTAAAAGACTCATAGCTTCACAAACCAAATTATGGTAAGAAATAAACAAAACAATTAAAAACCAATATGAACCATGTTTATATGTGTGTGTGTGTGTGTGTGAGAGAGAGAGAGAGAGAGGAGCTACCCAGCACTACCGAACTCATAGAGCTTGCCACGACTGGAGAAGATGATGAGAGCCACCTCAGCATCACAAAGCACAGAGAGCTCGTAAGCTTTCTTGAGCAAACCATTCCTTCGTTTAGAAAAAGTCACCTGACGATTAATCTTGTTCTCTATCCTCTTCAACTCCACTCTTCCCCTACCCATTCCTCTCTCTCTCTCTCTGTGCGTGTATACCTCTCTATCTACAACAAACAGATAATGAGTAGTAGGCAAACACACACTTGTATCTATAGTTCTATATAGGGAAAATGGAGGTGGAGAATAACAAGTGGGAACTCCAAACTCCTCCTCCTACTCATAAATAGGGGGCGGAGAAAGACTTAGTTTTGGATCTTCTCTTACAACAAAATGGTAATCAGTAAGCTTCTTTTATTTATTCTCTTTTGATCATTTTGTGGTTTGGGAATGTCTTTACTCTAAGGACTACAAAATGGTATTCCAATGAGCTTCTTTTCTTTATTCTCTTTTCATTTTTCGTATTGGGAATGTCTCTAGAAACTTCTCTCACTCTCTAACACCTCTCTTCCCTTCTCGTTACAACAAATGGTAATACATTTCAAGCTTCTTTCTTTATTCTATTCATTTATCTTTTTTCTTTTTGAAATGTCTCTAAGAACATTCACTCCCCCTGCTAACATCAGCAAGCTATTTAATTTTATGCATTATGAAAATTGAATTAGTAGTGGATTCAAGGTGATGGGGACAGAATTTTAAGTATGTGCCGCTATGGCCATGGATCTCAATAAGCCCAGAGCATTCTGCTTCGCCTGTTAACCCAAGGAAAGCATACCTAACCAGTTTGTATCAAGAATCAAAGCCCAAAAGGACAAGGGGACCATCTCTGAAACCTATGACAGTCACACCTACCTGCGGGNGAATTTTAAGTATGTGCCGCTATGGCCATGGACCTCAATAAGCCCAGAGCATTCTGTTTCGCCTGTTAACCCAAGGGAAGCATACCTAGCCAGCTTGTATCAAGAAGCAAAGCCCAAAAGGACCGGTGGTCTGGCCCTAGCCGATAGATAGCCAAAAAAGGAGAAATCAAACCCTAACCTTAGACACATTCCACCACGTCACGCGTCCCAAAAGGACAAGGGGACCATCTCTGAAACCTATGACAGTCACACCTACCTGCGGGGAGTGGTGGTGAGTAACGACCCAGGCACAATGGATACAGTAACGTCGGCTGGCAAGGCTTTACTTGCAGGGCAAGGACGGAAGGTTCTCACAGAATCANAGTAACGACCCAGGCACAATGGGTACAGTAACGTCGGCTGGCAAGGCTTTACTTGCAGGGCAAGGACGGAAGGTTCTCACAGAATCAACAAACAGATAAGAGGAGCCAATGGAAACCCCTTTGGGGCGTTCAAACACCGAAGAATGTATGAGTTAGAATATAACTTCTTGTAATGGCCCAACGCCTGTAGGGTTACTTACCTCAAATAAAGGAATCAATATACAAGNGAACCCCTTCGGGGCGTTCAAACACCGAAGAATGTATGAGTTAGAATATAACTTCCTGTAATGGCCCAACACCTGTAGGGTTACTTACCTCAAATAAAGGAATCAATATACAAGTTTAAGGAGTAAGANAAACCCCTTTGGGGCGTTCAAACACCGAAGAATGTATGAGTTAGAATATAACTTCTTGTAATGGCCCAACGCCTGTAGGGTTACTTACCTCAAATAAAGGAATCAATATACAAGTTTAAGGAGTAAGAGACTCCATTACAGTGAATATAACTTTAGTCCACCAGTTAGGGTGAACCACTTAATACCAGTGTCTCTCCCTACTGATTAGGCTATTTCTTAGTTCTCACCACCTAAATAAAACTCATCAACTCCTTGTCCACAACTGGATTTGGGCCATAATTTTCAAGATATCATCACAAGGCATTAATGAATTTAGTTTCACTATCGATTTAATTTTTAAAATTCATTGAGTCCATTAATTAGGTACAAGCAACATTATTCAATTAACATAGTTTGCTTTTGTTTAAGGGTAAATTGAGAGACAAAGGAAAACATGCTCTTTCGTGGAGTAATACATTGATGCAATTGGACTGAAAATTGGAACCCTTCTTGAATTCAGACAAGACCCTAGATCTCTTGTCTAAGTTTGCCCTGTCACATGATTTATTTGTTCAATCATATAACCTTTCACCATTTTATAACCTAACCATTATTCGTTGGTTAAAACTAATCAATATCAGTTGAATGAAAGCGAAGAGATGAAAAGAACGAAGGGCTACAATTAGGCTCACATCGTTGTCATATATCCCCATCCCAAAATCCATCCAAACTCTTTATCCCCAATCCTCAAGTCATGACCTCCCTCTCCCTAAACCTTCTAACCCAAGTTAGAACCCACCCAATCACCCATTGTGGAACCTTATCCATAGCCACATACCTAGCCTTCTCCCATCCCATGCAACCCCCCACCTTCACCAAATCGCCCTTAATCCTAACCAGACCACCCTATGCTACAACTAAACCCTTTCCCTCGTGTGCGTAGTTTAATCAATTTGGTTGTTATCTTTATGAGGATAATGAGGTGCTGGGAGTTCGCTTTGGTGGAGCTAGTTTGATTTGACAATGCGATGTGGTAGGTTTGAATGGTGGTGATCGTAGGTTTTGTGAGAGATAAGGGTCAAGTTAGACTTGTGGAATTGAGCCTTGTCTATGGGAGTTAAGATCGATTCGTTGCTATTAAAAGCCAGCATTACAAAGAAGAGGCAGCTTAACAACAAAAAGAAGACAAAGCAAGATCTGAATCAAGTTCGGGGGACTGGAAGGTGCCAACTGTGAAGAAGTCTAGCATTTTGAGAGCTGTTCCTAACTGTTATAGTTAGTAATCTATTGCGAACCACATTACTGATTGTGCACTACAATGAGATTATATCTCTAGATTCGTTACTAAATATTCTAGAGTTTCACTCCCTCCAAAGTACATAGACAGTTACTGCCAAACACAACTTGAGCACAATTACTTTTAGTGATTTACCTTTCCATTCCTCAGCCAATTTGGTAATGAGTTACTGCTAAGGGGCTGGAAGTAATGTTGTGTCACATTTATGTGTAATCCGATTCCACACATTGGCAGTACAAGGGCAGTTGAAGAAGAGGTGTTCATGAGTCTCTATTTCATTCCTGTAGAAGCAACAACTTGTTCCTATGTGTGACATGAAATTATGTAACTTATCCTTAGTACACAACTTCCCAAGCACAGCCATCCATAACACAAAACTCAGAGAGTACTAAGTTAACCTTAAACCTCATGGAATTTATAATTTCTAAAATCTCAAGGGATTATTCTAATTTTAGCATAGATGTTAAAGGCATCACCCTTTACACAATACCTAATTACACTATGGCTTATTTTGTATGGTCCATGTGACTTTTTTCAGATTACAGCTTTAAATGTTCAAATTTCTATAGGTATAGACATGAATCCATTTGTTTGACAATACTTTGAAAAATAAGGATTGTTCTTATTTATTAAGTTCTCCTTTGTACATGAGAAGGTTTTGTGTTAGCCTCAAAGAAAATAAAAACGAGTTGTAAACTTATACGTTATGAATTTGAATTTTTGCAATCTTTTGGAGTCAAATCAAGAGGGATCTAGTCCCAGCGTGAATAGTCTACTTTTGATCAGAACGAAAAGAGAATTAATCGAGGTGTGTATAAACTAACCCGAACACCCTGAACCGTTGAACCAAAAAAAGTAGAACAAGATTTTGTGTTAAGCATGAGATCACATGTGAAGACTCTCCAGGCCGAGAATTAAGATGGCTGACACGAGTTAACAAGTTCTGGTACTTAATCTCGCATCACCAAGAGATAAAATGTTGGTGGATTATCTATGTGATCGGATGACCTAAACAATCAAGCAAGATGAGTTTAAGACGAGAGTTTACGACTAAAGTAAACAATATTATACTTTTTGGAAAAAAAAAAAAGAAAAGAAAGTAAACAACATCTTGATAATGGATCGGGATGTTACATGTTTGGCATGGACGCCTGCTTTCCCTTGTGTTCGAATAAGATGGTCCAAACAGTCCCTTACATGACTAGGTTGATATTTGCACAATTTATCTTGTACGGTAGCTATCATAGGGCCATGGAATTGAAGTGAGCTCATCGTAGAGGGATTGTGTTTTGTCTACTGGGGGCTTCACATGGAACAATTGTGTTGTGTGAGTGTGAACCCACAAGGTCACATCATAATGAGAGCTTTTTCAGTGAAATGACACAATACCCTTTGGTTCTATGAGGTTTAACAATCGTGGTAACTCTTTATCTGGGAATTTAGGGGTAACACTTTCAAATTTGTGGCAATTACACAAGATATTTTTTTAGATTTTATTAAATTCGTCTTATCTAAACTTAATTTATTAATCTAATTAATATATATTCAATAGTGTTGTTTTATCCCAACAATTTGCAGCGAGTCCTCGTGTTAGATGAAAGTTAACCCTAAGGAGTAGTTTAAGTGGTAACAGAAACGACCTATAAATCTAAATATCTAGAGTCTGTTTAGTTTGCATCTCAAATCTTACTTCAAATAAGATTATTTTTATAACGCGAACTTGTAAAATATGCACCATTGTTCTAGAATTATTGAGTAGTATGACTAATGACTATTAATATTTCTGTCGAGTTTAAGTTGGTTTTGCCTTCAACTCTCCGGGAGAGTACCCAGCTGCAGATTCACACAATCTCAGTTGCCCCAATTTGAAAATATCAAACAAACCCATGTGTACAAAGCTCCAAGCTCATCTTTGTTTTATTTCAGCCCCACCATGGTCCTCAAATTCTTTCTGTTGTGACTCATCATTAAACTCACAATAATTCACTAGGCAGCAGTCACCACCAAGCACATAACATCTTTGCAGTACAGTCACATGCCCTTCCAAACTTGGTGATGATTTAGCAGAAATGGCATTACTATGTATACCAATATACCAATTTCATTTCATGAAATCCCCCATAAACAACCACCTTCCCCATTACAGAAAATTTACTACATACAGGGTGAAATATAGGGAAAATAGGGAGAGGTTGAAATAGCAAAGGAAGAGTTAGAGCATTAAAGGATCACATATTCAACCGACACTAGTTAGTTCAGTAGCCGAACAAAGGACGAGTTGAAGTCTTGAGTTCAAGTCTCCATGTTTAACCAATGCACATAGTTATCAAGTGATTACCCACGTGTAAATTTTGCATGATAAGACTGGTCATTTGTTACATGTGTGTTAAAGATTTGAGTCACAAATAATTAGTCTACATAATGGATAAGGTTGCGTACTTCTAATCTTTTTCAGATTTCATATTGACCAAAGTTTCATGTATTCGACCATCTTTACGAGTCCAAAAGACACATAATTGGGTTCATTCTCATTTCCTTCTCTCTAAAAAAGTAGCAGACAGTTTCCTAATGGATACCACNTTTGGTATTTGCAGCGAGTCCTCGTGTTAGATGGAAGTTAACCCTAAGGAGTAATTTAAGTAGTAACAGAAACGACCTATAAATCTAAATATCTAGATTCTGTTTAGTTTGCATCTCAAATCTTACTTCAAATAAGATTATTTTTATAACGCGAANTACACAATACCTAATTACACTATGGCTTATTTTGTATGGTCCATGTGACTTTTTTCAGATTACAGCTTTAAATGTTCAAATTTCTATAGGTATAGACANAACACAATACCTAATTACACTATGGCTTATTTTGTATGGTCCATGTGACATACAGAAGGAAGAAACGAAGGGGCATTTATGTAGTCATGTGACTTTTTTCAGATTACAGCTTTAAATGTTCAAATTTCTATAGGTATAGACATGAATCCATTTGTTTGACAATACTTTGAAAAATAAGGATTGTTCTTATTTATTAAGTTCTCCTTTGTACATGAGAAGGTTTTGTGTTAGCCTCAAAGAAAATAAAGACGAGTTGTAAACTTAAACGTTATGAATTCGAATTTTCGCAATCTTTTGGAGTCAAATCAAGAGGGATCTAGTCCCAGCGTGAATAGTCTACTTTNAACGAGTTGTAAACTTATACGTTATGAATTTGAATTTTTGCAATCTTTTGGAGTCAAATCAAGAGGGATCTAGTCCCAGCGTGAATAGTCTACTTTTGATCAGAACGAAAAGAGAATTAATCGAGGTGTGTATAAACTAACCCGAATACCCTGAACCGTTGAACCAAAAAAAGTAAAACAAGATTTTGTGTTAAGCATGAGATCACATGTGAAGACTCTCCAGGCCGAGAATTAAGATGGCTGACACGAGTTAACAAGTTCTGGTACTTAATCTCGCATCACCAAGAGATAAAATGTTGGTGGATTATCTATGTGATCGGATGACCTAAACAATCAAGCAAGATGAGTTTAAGACGAGAGTTTACGACTAAAGTAAACAATATTATACTTTTTGGAAAAAAAAAAAAGAAAAGAAAGTAAACAACATCTTGATAATGGATCGGGATGTTACATGTTTGGCATGGACGCCTGCTTTCCCTTGTGTTCGAATAAGATGGTCCAAACAGTCCCTTACATGACTAGGTTGATATTTGCACAATTTATCTTGTACGGTAGCTATCATAGGGCCATGGAATTGAAGTGAGCTCATCGTAGAGGGATTGTGTTTTGTCTACTGGGGGCTTCACATGGAACAATTGTGTTGTGTGAGTGTGAACCCACAAGGTCACATCATAATGAGAGCTTTTTCAGTGAAATGACACAGTACCCTTTGGTTCTATGAGGTTTAACAATCGTGGTAACTCTTTATCTGGGAATTTAGGGGTAACACTTTCAAATTTGTGGCAATTACACAAGATATTTTTTTAGATTTTATTAAATTCGTCTTATCTAAACTTAATTTATTAATCTAATTAATATATATTCAATAGTGTTGTTTTATCCCAACAATTTGCAGCGAGTCCTCGTGTTAGATGAAAGTTAACCCTAAGGAGTAGTTTAAGTGGTAACAGAAACGACCTATAAATCTAAATATCTAGAGTCTGTTTAGTTTGCATCTCAAATCTTACTTCAAATAAGATTATTTTTATAACGCGAACTTGTAAAATATGCACCATTGTTCTAGAATTATTGAGTAGTATGACTAATGACTATTAATATTTCTGTCGAGTTTAAGTTGGTTTTGCCTTCAACTCTCCGGGAGAGTACCCAGCTGCAGATTCACACAATCTCAGTTGCCCCAATTTGAAAATATCAAACAAACCCATGTGTACAAAGCTCCAAGCTCATCTTTGTTTTATTTCAGCCCCACCATGGTCCTCAAATTCTTTCTGTTGTGACTCATCATTAAACTCACAATAATTCACTAGGCAGCAGTCACCACCAAGCACATAACATCTTTGCAGTACAGTCACATGCCCTTCCAAACTTGGTGATGATTTAGCAGAAATGGCATTACTATGTATACCAATATACCAATTTCATTTCATGAAATCCCCCATAAACAACCACCTTCCCCATTACAGAAAATTTACTACATACAGGGTGAAATATAGGGAAAATAGGGAGAGGTTGAAATAGCAAAGGAAGAGTTAGAGCATTAAAGGATCACATATTCAACCGACACTAGTTAGTTCAGTAGCCGAACAAAGGACGAGTTGAAGTCTTGAGTTCAAGTCTCCATGTTTAACCAATGCACATAGTTATCAAGTGATTACCCACGTGTAAATTTTGCATGATAAGACTGGTCATTTGTTACATGTGTGTTAAAGATTTGAGTCACAAATAATTAGTCTACATAATGGATAAGGTTGCGTACTTCTAATCTTTTTCAGATTTCATATTGACCAAAGTTTCATGTATTCGACCATCTTTACGAGTCCAAAAGACACATAATTGGGTTCATTCTCATTTCCTTCTCTCTAAAAAAGTAGCAGACAGTTTCCTAATGGATACCACCACATTGAACAGTGAATACCACACTTCTTCAACTGAACCAGCCACTGAGGGCTAATGCTAGGCTGTCATGATGGTTAGGGCTTCCCTTTTACAGAAGGTTTTTTAATGGTGGAGGAGGGGTTTGTGGGTACATCTTTCCATTTTAGGCCAAACCCTCTCTATCAAGTGACCTTCTCCATCATCAACAGTTTGGTATGCCTTTATGTGTTTCCTTCAGGAAAGGGGGACCAAAGAGTGCATAGTAAAGTAGGGACTTCCTTGGAATTATCCATTGTCCCTTTTCCTCAAAGGTTATAGTCATTAAATTGTATCATCAGAGTTAGATAGTTGTTGAAGATCAAGAAAAAAAATTTAAAAAAAAAATTAGATAGCTCTAGAAATTATGAAAGAATATTAAGTCAAGTAATAGTATGGAAATGGCACTATTTGACAGCATAGAGTAGGTTGAAACTTTAAAGGCATTTATGTGACATGAGTTTTCATAGTACTGATGCTCATGTGGTTGGGACCATGAGAGAATTTTCGGTGTGTCCTATATGCCACGCGACAGTGTCATATATGGTGTGCATATTCAATAAAAAATTATTACAAAAATAATTTGTGAGACACACAAGTTGAGTTTTTTTTTAAAATTTTTTTTGATAAGATGATAAGCGACAGTTATTCATTGGTTATGTATAATTTTTATTGTGATGTACATCATATGACACTGTTATACGGTGTGTTAAATCTACTGAAAAAAATTTCGGTGGGTAAATATAAATAACATCTCTATAGATTGACATAATTGAAAGAATATCCCCAGAATTTTTTGAAACATTTGTGTACTTCTGATATTTGATGGGAGTCACGAGACAATTGTGAATTCTAATATTTAATGAAATCCACTTATAATCCAATTAGTTATAAATAGCATTTTCCTAAAACGACCAATAAAAAATGTCACTCTTTTGATAGCGGACATATTTGTAAAAGACCACCTTACTTGTTATCCAATCATTCTAATGGGAAAGTTTACGGTACTGAAAATAATTTTTTTGACGATTTATTGTCAATTATCACTTTTTTATGATAAAATTACACTTTTAAAAGGAAAAATTATAATTGTTTAAGAAAAGTTTATGATCGATCATAATATCCACCCTTTTGAGTTATAGCTTGACCTTTAAAAGATATAACTTAACCTTTAAAAGTTATAATTTTAGTATCGATCAC
The DNA here is from genome assembly GCA_963454935.2 of Ilex paraguariensis. Taxonomy (NCBI): domain Eukaryota; kingdom Viridiplantae; phylum Streptophyta; class Magnoliopsida; order Aquifoliales; family Aquifoliaceae; genus Ilex; species Ilex paraguariensis. Next base: position 1,227,102 of record CAUOFW020000447.1, read on the forward strand.
AATCTTTCATACTCGATCAAGATCTTTACAAACTGTAACTTTCATATCAAAAAAATTATAACTTAATTTTAGAAAGTAATAAATTTTAGTACCAGTTCGGTGGTGTTTTCCAATTCTAATAGGCGATGTAAGTGTTAAAAAAGTAAAAGAGACGTTCCCGTAAATTTATTAATGGACAGATGAAGTCATTGATATTTACCCTTTTAATATTTAAGGANTGTGTGTTAAAGATTTGAGTCACAAATAATTAGTCTACATAATGGATAAGATTGCGTACTTCTAATCTTTTTCAGATTCCATATTGACCAAAGTTTCATGTATTCGACCATCTTTACGAGTCCAAAAGACACATAATTGGGTTCATTCTCATTCCCTTCTCTCTAAAAAAGTAGCAGACAGTTTCCTAATGGATACCACCACATTGAACAGTGAATACCACACTTGTTCAACTGAACCAGCCACTGAGGGCTAATGCTAGGCTGTCATGATGGTTAGGGCTTCCCTTTTACAGAAGGTTTTTTAATGGTGGAGGAGGGGTTTGTGGGTACATCTTTCCATTTTAGGCCAAACCCTCTCTATCAAGTGACCTTCTCCATCATCAACAGTTTGGTATGCCTTTATGTGTTTCCTTCAGGAAAGGGGGACCAAAGAGTGCATAGTAAAGTAGGGACTTCCTTGGAATTATCCATTGTCCCTTTTCCTCAAAGGTTATAGTCATTAAATTGTATCATCAGAGTTAGATAGTTGTTGAAGATCAAGAAAAAAAATTTAAAAAAAAAATTAGATAGCTCTAGAAATTATGAAAGAATATTAAGTCAAGTAATAGTATGGAAATGGCACTATTTGACAGCATAGAGTAGGTTGAAACTTTAAAGGCATTTATGTGACATGAGTTTTCATAGTACTGATGCTCATGTGGTTGGGACCANGTTGCGTACTTCTAATCTTTTTCAGATTTCATATTGACCAAAGTTTCATGTATTCGACCATCTTTACGAGTCCAAAAGACACATAATTGGGTTCATTCTCATTTCCTTCTCTCTAAAAAAGTAGCAGACAGTTTCCTAATGGATACCACCACATTGAACAGTGAATACCACACTTCTTCAACTGAACCAGCCACTGAGGGCTAATGCTAGGCTGTCATGATGGTTAGGGCTTCCCTTTTACAGAAGGTTTTTTAATGGTGGAGGAGGGGTTTGTGGGTACATCTTTCCATTTTAGGCCAAACCCTCTCTATCAAGTGACCTTCTCCATCATCAACAGTTTGGTATGCCTTTATGTGTTTCCTTCAGGAAAGGGGGACCAAAGAGTGCATAGTAAAGTAGGGACTTCCTTGGAATTATCCATTGTCCCTTTTCCTCAAAGGTTATAGTCATTAAATTGTATCATCAGAGTTAGATAGTTGTTGAAGATCAAGAAAAAAAATTTAAAAAAAAAATTAGATAGCTCTAGAAATTATGAAAGAATATTAAGTCAAGTAATAGTATGGAAATGGCACTATTTGACAGCATAGAGTAGGTTGAAACTTTAAAGGCATTTATGTGACATGAGTTTTCATAGTACTGATGCTCATGTGGTTGGGACCATGAGAGAATTTTCGGTGTGTCCTATATGCCACGCGACAGTGTCATATATGGTGTGCATATTCAATAAAAAATTATTACAAAAATAATTTGTGAGACACACAAGTTGAGTTTTTTAAAAAAAATTTTTTTGAGAAGATGATAAGCGACAGTTATTCATTGGTTATGTATAATTTTTATTGTGATGTACATCATATGACACTGTCATATGGTGTGTTAAATCTACTGAAAAAAATTTCGGTGGGTAAATATAAATAACATTTCTATAGATTGACATAATTGAAAGAATATCCCCAGAATTTTTTGAAATATTTGTGTACTTCTGATATTTGATGGGAGTCACGAGACAATTGTGAATTCTAATATTTAATGAAATCCACTTATAATCCAATTAGTTATAAATAGCATTTTCCTAAAATGACCAAAAAAAAATGTCACTCTTTTGATAGCGGACATATTTGTAAAAGACCACCTTACTTGTTATCCAATCATTCTAATGGGAAAGTTTACGGTACTGAAAATAATTTTTTTGACGATTTATTGTCAATTATCACTTTTTTATGATAAAATTACACTTTTAAAAGGAAAAATTATAATTGTTTAAGAAAAGTTTATGATCGATCATAATATCCACCCTTTTGAGTTATAGCTTGACCTCTAAAAAATATAACTTAACCTTTAAAAGTTATAATTTTAGTATTGATCACAATCTTTCATACTCGATCAAGATCTTTACAAATTGTAACTTTCATATCAAAAAAATTATAACTTAATTTTAGAAAGTTATAAATTTTAGTACCGGTTCGGTGGTGTTTTCCAATTCTAATAGGCGATGTAAGTGTTAAAAAAGTAAAAGAGACGTTCCCGTAAATTTATTAATGGACAGATGAAGTCATTGATATTTACCCTTTTAATATTTAAGGTGCAGCCGATTAATCATGCATTTCGGTAATAACTCAGTGCGTAGCAAGAGCATTTAAAGTTAAAGCAGCAAGACCTCTTCTTACAATTAACGTCTTTTTAGGATCCACTTGTCGCTAAATGCCATGTTGATTGAAGAAGACTAAAGGAGTGGACACTCTCCTCGGAGAGTACGATCGCAAGACTGAAACTCAAAATAATTGATGGGGCCTCCACAAGTAATGAAATATGTGGTTTAATTCGATACAACGTGCTTTCATTGTGATGATGGAATAAAAATTCACTGGTGGACATTCTGGTGTGTGCCAATCATTCAAGTAGTGATTTGGCATCAAGTGGAATTATCGACGTAATTTCATAAAATCATTTGGTTTGAATGCTATATGAAGAAAATGAGCCAAATAACGNCTTTCATTGTGATGATGGAATAAAAATTCACTGGTGGACATTCTGGTGTGTGCCAATCATTCAAGTAGTGATTTGGCATCAAGTGGAATTATCGACGTAATTTCATAAAATCATTTGGTTTGAATGCTGTATGAAGAAAATGAGCCAAATAACAAAAACGGGAAGACCTATGATATAGAAGATCATAACATGAGTGATTTGACATTTTTGCACAGCCTTACCAATCAATGTGAGAATATACAAAAGGTGAAAGTAATTGATCAATTTTTGTTTGTTGGAGTAACTCATTTGTCCCAATGGATCATAACAGTATATTATTTCGCTCATTCATTGGATTAATGTTGAACCTTGTGTAAAGCCGTCTCTCTACACAAGAGAATAAATCTATGGACGGTAACTCCAAAGGGTGAATGCTTCGTGCGATATTCGAATCTCTGACTTACGTTTGTGAAGACACTTATCAGATGACCGAAGCTACCACTAGATTAATCCATTGGTATTAATTAATCACTTTCTTATAAAACTAAGGCTGAAGAAACAAGTTGGAAAATTGAGAGTAGTAGTAGAGAGGGTGGCATACAGTGTTCAAAAAAAGGTAGAGATGGCATATAAATGGCATCGATTAACCTGTCATGGTAGCTCGAATAAAAATACTTAAGAAAGTTTTTATCTCGAAATCTTACGTAATTTATACATCTATTTGTGTGACTGTGTGCATCGAAAGTTTGTGCTAAAATCGCAAATCCGTGGCATGTGATCAGGTGCTTCTTCGTACACAAACCCACCAAAAAAAACTTTCTGAATTGGCAGGCACTGGTGCTCTTAATTAAGCTAGGCTTGGGTCAAGTGTCAAAAATCAAAGTCAAGTACTTATAAACCAACTTATAGCTGCACCATTCTTGGTTGTTATCAAATAATAATCATTTTCAATGTGGAATGTTCCAAGACACAAGCACATGAATACGAGCACATGAATAATAATCATTTTCCATGTGCAATAATCATTTCAAGGGTGTGTTTGTTTCAATGGATTTTAGGGATTAGCTAAAACTGTCTTTGGGGCCCACATATCTTTTATTTTGGTCAAAAAAAAAATGGGGTGGGATAAATGTTGAGTTTGAAAAAAATGGGTCGTAAAAATTGGACAACTTATTCCTTCTGGAATGGATATTTTTTAACTCATGGGACGTGTGTAGAGACATAACTACGNTGGCCCTCCTCCTGGTGCCAAGTTTCCCCCACGCTTCGAACCTGTCGATCGCGAAAAGGTCCCCCATCCGTCTCTCTCTACATATATTTGTTTGTATATGGGTGTATGGTAGTAGAAATACTGACAAATGTATTATTGTTTGTGTATTTATCTGGGTATCCATGTTTAGATATGGGTTTCCTTGTAGGGTTTAGAGCATGTTGTTTACTTATTCTTTTGGGGTTTCCCAGGGGTTTTTGGTATGCTTTGGGGAAGCTTAACTCTGATTCTTGTGGGCTTTTGTGGATTTTGATAAACTAGTGGTTAAATTTCTATTTGATGGATTCTCACATTCATATTATATTTTCATTCGCTGTAATCTTGTTTTTCAAGAATGTAAAAAAAAATGTAAGTTTTATGGCCCTAAAACACACTCAGAAATACACTCAAAACGTACCCACACACACGCAGACTTATAAAAACCATGAAAATGTCCTGTGAGGAAACTGAAGGACACAGGTGAACGATATCATCATGTACATGAGGGTGCTAAAATAACGTGCGCATAGTGATATTTCTCTTTTATTTTTTGGTGAATCATGGATTTAAGAAAAGAAAATCAATTTTAATGTATACCAAGGATCAAAATTTTATTTGAGTACATAATTTCGGTGAGGTTGGAAATAAAAATGTTTTGGTATTATTTCGGAAATCAGATGGAAACAAAGAAAAAAAAATTAAAAATTTGTTTCTGAAACATTGGTTGAAACGACCAAAACATTTTGATGAGTTTCTTATCAAACAATACCCTTGATGCCCCTTTATTGACAAGATAAATTTTACGGAGGATGGAGGACTATGAGATTCACACAATCACAGTTGGGAGGAACGCGTAAGGTGGTAGGCACAATCACACAATAACGGCTATAACCCAATTGTTTCTGGTTCTGGCCATTTATCAGAGAATTTTCTATGAGTTTTGGGACTTGATCCGACTTCTTGTAGTTCTACCATTGCATTGTAGCCTTTGGATCTGTAGCAGGTTGGGATTCCATATACAAAAANCACTTTCCTTCCAATTTTGGAGGGATTGATTTTGGTGAGTCGGAAGGAAAGTTAATTCATCAACTTTTTTATTCTTCCTACTTTCTTTTTTTAATAAATATAATGTTTTATCTATCTTTATAATTTTTAATCTTTCCAAATTTCTTTTTTTCAATTTTTCCACCGTACCAAACGGAGCATAAGTATTTATAAGGGTGAGGATGACCCCCTCATATTTATAAAATTATCTTTTTGCCCTTTAATATTTTTAAGAATTCTAATATGTATTTGTAGATTTTTCAAAATCATCTTTTTGTATAAAAGATATTCAATTAGTGTATTTAAAAAACAAAATAGCATCACATTAAACATTTTAATAACCAAATGGGATAAGAAGTAGTATTGATTCACGAAAATCAGCTGGACCAAGTGAACAAGTCTCTCAACTATACTGAGATTTGACAGAAGTAAAGAGTAGACAATTTTATACATGAAAGTCAAACTCATGACATCTTACTTGGGTTGACCTTTTGTGTGAAAATTACTTAAAAGAACAAGGAAAAAACATTTGAAACAAATAATGGTGGAACCTTATTGCTAATTTTAGCCTATACTCTTATCAATGATGGACTTATGGAAATTTGAGAAGAATAAAAGTAAAACTTCAAAATTGGAGGGGAAAGAATGGAAGACATGATATAAGAAATCAGTCTAGTCTAAAGTAGTAAAAGTGTTATGGTGAAGAGGATGATACAAAACATCTTTTTGGTAAAAAAAGAAAGTTCGAGCAATACGTGAAAATTTAATTTGAATCATTTGATGTTCAAATGAACTAATAGATGGTTTGTTCGAATATAGATGCATGATATAAATAAGGTGAACAATTAATAACCATTAAATCGTAGGACATCATACTTTCTTAAGCAATGGGTTAGGAGGTTTGATTGTGTAAGGTCGAATCGAATAGTATGAATTTGGGTCGGATCCTATACTGGAATGAACCATCCTCTTCGTGTGATTGGATCAGCTGGTAGCTTTGGGCCGAAAGTTATGGAGAGGTGGGCCTGAGACCAAACTAACAAAAGCTATACTGGCTCTCTGGCGGCCAGAGCGAAACCGAGACGATTTGTGTGTGTCGCACAGAGAGAGAGAGAGAGAATGGCGGAAGTAGAAGCGCAAAGAAGAGGAGGAAGACCACTCTATCCATCGGCCAGGGGTCCACGTGGCCCTCCTCCTGGTGCCAAGTTTCCCCCACGCTTCGAACCTGTCGATCGCGAGAAGGTCCCCCATCTGTCTCTCTCTACATATATTTGTTTGTATATGTGTGTATCCATGTTTAGATATGGGTTTCCTTGTAGGGTTTAGAGCATGTTGTTTACTTATTCTTTTGGGGTTTACCAGGGGTTTTTGGTATGCTTTGGGGAAGCTTAACTCTGATTCTTGTGGGCTTTTGTGGATTTTGATAAACTAGTGGTTAAATTTCTATTTGATGGATTCTCACATTCATATTATATTTTCATTCGCTGTAATCTTGTTTTTCAAGAATGTAAAAAAAAATGTAAGTTTTATGGCCCTAAAACACACTCAGAAATACACTCAAAACGTACCCACACACACGCAGACTTATAAAAACCATGAAAATGTCCTGTGAGGAAACTGAAGGACACAGGTGAACGATATCATCATGTACATGAGGGTGCTAAAATAACGTGCGCATAGTGATATTTCTCTTTTATTTTTTGGTGAATCATGGATTTAAGAAAAGAAAATCAATTTTAATGTATACCAAGGATCAAAATTTTATTTGAGTACATAATTTCGGTGAGGTTGGAAATAAAAATGTTTTGGTATTATTTCGGAAATCAGATGGAAACAAAGAAAAAAAAATTAAAAATTTGTTTCTGAAACATTGGTTGAAACGACCAAAACATTTTGATGAGTTTCTTATCAAACAATACCCTTGATGCCCCTTTATTGACAAGATAAATTTTACGGAGGATGGAGGACTATGAGATTCACACAATCACAGTTGGGAGGAACGCGTAAGGTGGTAGGCACAATCACACAATAACGGCTATAACCCAATTGTTTCTGGTTCTGGCCATTTATCAGAGATTTTTCTATGAGTTTTGGGACTTGATCCGACTTCTTGTAGTTCTACCATTGCATTGTAGCCTTTGGATCTGTAGCAGGTTGGGATTCCATATACAAAAACCCCTGTTTCGAGTCTCGGCTTATATTTCCCTTTCATTTTTGGTTTTCCTAGCAGGCAAACATTGGAAAAGGATTTTTTTCACATACTCATTTCTTTCGTCTTATGGATTCTTAGATCCAAACAGGCCAAAAACAGAAACTGAAAGACAACATGAAAAATTAGCTAGGCTGGAAAACGTAGTTTGCTTTGACATATGAGATGAAGGTGAAGCCACCAAAAAGACGTATGATTACAAATTGCATATGAATTGGGTAATTGTTTACAATTTAGTTTTGGATCTATCAAGTTAGATTGTCTGTTTTTCAGTACTAATTTTGTAATGTTGTTCTATCTCTAATAATAGTCTAATCTTGTTAGAGATAGCTTGGTGATATGATTTTGGGTGTGTTTGGTGACACTCTCAGATATAAAAGTTCATTTTGAGAATTCTGGTCTGTTTGGTGAATCAACGCTCCTCACTTCTCTTGGAGGAGTATCGTCTTGAAAAGCGCATCCCCATAAGCTAACTAAGCAAGCTTCTCAAAACTAGATTTTTGGACTTCTCGTGAAGGAAACATCTCATTTAAGTAATTCTCATGTATGTCTGGCCATCTCTATTCTAACCCACTTGCACAATTAATTTGCATACCCAGATGATATACAAACAAAACAAAAACGAAACAAATCACCCATCATCTCTATAATCCCAACCCAATTTGTCCTATGAAAATTATGCTTATGACATGTACACAGCAGAAGGTTAGGAGATTCACCAGAGAAAACAAAACTGTCGACTAATAACATCTCTAACCCTTACCTTTTTATAAGCCAAAATTTAAATTTGAGTGAAAAACTCTTAAAAATTTTCTTCAATCCTATATCAAAATCCATACCAAATTAAGGGAGCCTCAAAAGTTTATCCAAATCAAGGTAAACTCAAACCTTTACTTAAATCACTAATGGTCATATTTTATTTTCTTTTAAAAATTCAATGGTCATATTTCACTTCACCCTCTTTTAAATTTTAGTTTGTCCATTGGAACCCTTTGTATCAAATTAAGCTTTTTTACTCAAATGTTGATTCAAATTTGAAAAAAAAAATTGAGTTAAGGTTGAAGATATTCTAGCACATTGAAAAAAAAAGGGAGAGATAAGTAGTAGGTAGTGTGGTGGGTGAGGAAAGGAGATGAGAGAGAAAGGGGCTTGTCTTATGTCTGACTGTGAGAGAGAGAGAGAAAGACAAAGAGTTTTTGTGTGTGTAGAAATTGGCAGACCTGAGTTGCATAAGATGTTTGGAAAAGAATATCCTAGCACAGTGAATTGGAACATACAACTGTGAAATCCTTGTAATGCAGCCATGTTGGGATTTTTTTTTGGGAGAGGAAGTATATTTGAAATTGGTTTTACATGAAATGGTGGTACTATTTTATAGGTTAGGGTTTTGAACATATGTGGACAACAATAATTATTTTTCAGTAAGCGACAACAACAAATTAATTTGTTGGTTTCATTGTTATGCTTTTGCAATATATATGTTTTAATCCAATTATTTACTAGAACACATTAAATGGATTATTAAAATTCTTAAATTCATGTATGGTAAGGTTAAGGGTAGTATTATAATTTTGAGATATTAACACCAAACATGGAAATACACTTTTTTATTCACGAGCACTTTCGAATAGCATCTCACCAAACGTCTTGTATGTTTTGTAAAGTCCATTTTGTTAAGTCCATCGCATAGATGGACTTTTATCTTGAGAAGTTACACCAAACACAACCCATATATTTTCTACTTATTACTTTTTCGTCAAGTTCTCTTTTGATGGGAGTGGGAGTTAGAATTTTTAAGAAATTTTTTTAAAAATGCTTTGTTGTATATGTCCATTGATAAGATGTTCGTTATCTGCAATTGATATCCAAAATTGTCCATAATCTTTTCATTGCTTTATTGTTTAATGATGCTGATAGAATCTTTCTACCCCATTGACGTGCAGACTTGTCCATTGTTGCTTCGAGTTTTTACCAAGGTAAGTGCACTACTCGCAGAAGAGAGATATTTTTCTACTTGAAATCCTCCTTGCATTTTTTTTTTCTCCTCTTCTACTACTTGAGAATAGAGCTGGCCATGCACTGTGTTCACGGACAAGCTATTAGTGATTTTGCTTTGTCTGTGAAAAAACTCACTATTCATTTTTTAAACTATGTTGGTTTATTAATTGTTATGTTGTTAAAGTTGTAATTTTTTTCTTATGCAGCACTCAGCAGCAATATTTTTCTTATTATTTCCTAATTTAGTGGGCTGGAATATAATTTGTAGGTAGTGCATTTTAGAAGAAACTGAGCATTTCTTTTTCCTATTTGTCCTATCTCAGTTAGGGGCCATTGCAGGAGTGATAAAGTAGGTTAATGTCTAAGGACAACAGTTTGTGCTGAAAATGCTGAACATTGTTGCACGCCTATTTCACTCCGACCACCCCTATTAGAATCCCATGGCAGTAGGAGTGCTGGTTATTGCTCATTTGGGTGGAGTTCTTTCGCCTATGGTCCAAAAATTTTTTATGGCTTGTTTTATTTAATTAATGCTTTGTACACAGAAAAAAAAAAAATGAATGCTTTGTATTTCATTACTTTCTTTTGGGAACTGGCAGTTTTAAATTATTATTTCTTACTGGAAAAGTAAAAGAATTGTATCACTTACTTGTCTCTCTGATAGTTGGCTAGAATCTGTGGCTTCAACCTATTTGTGGTGAAATTCTACAAGTGGAAGGGATCCATTGTGGTTTGGGAGTCACAGGTTGTATTTAGGGGGAGAGCCTCTTCGCATGAGTGAGCGGGTAAGATTGTGTAACTTTGACCCTCCCCAGACTCCACAATGGTTGGAGCCTGGGTTGCCCTATTCTATTTATCTGTTTTTGCAAGAAATTGTCTTTGATTGTTTGACGGTTCAAAGCTGAATGGGGAAGGGAAATCATTGTTCTTATTTCTGATGTGTCCGGTTGCCCTAGAATGTCGCGCGTCTTACCATTACCACTTTCTTGCATAAATGTATTCCCTCTAATCTTGTCCTGCAATTTTTACAGGATTTTGCATTATGGAAAAGTTTGTGGCTTACTTTCTTGAGAATAATAAGTGGCTTCCTTTATCTTTGGTCTTTCCTTTCCTTTAACTCGATTTCCCTTGAATTACACTTTCCTGCTCATAATTCATGACAAACAAAAAGAGCCTAGGAGCTCTCCTTATCCCTGCGGCATTTATTTTTTTCTTTTCTTTTTCTTTGGGGGAGGGGGGGGGGGGTGGTGTTCTCAAGGAATTTAAGGACTTTGGGGAGGACTGTTTGAAAGGAAGCTACATCTGTGTTATTATTGATTGAGTAGTGGATGAAGTCTTTCTTGCCTCCACACTTTTTATTTTGTACAGTTGTCAAATGTTTCTGCTCTCCTGTACAACTATTAACTCTCTCTCTCTCTCTCTCTCTCTCTCTCTCTCTCTTGTATTGTTTTTATTGTATAGAATGTGAAAGTAAAAGGCATAGTTGTTCAGGATGTATTGTAATGGAATGGATGCCTGTTGATTTACTGGATTGGTGCCTGTATGTACTGACCAGAGTTTATATAGATAGTTGTGATTCACTGTCATAGCTTACCACTTATAATCATAAGATAGATTACCAAGCTTTTGATTCGTGTGAATATCTTTCAGATTGGAGGTCATCATACCGATATGGATTTTGCAGTGAGAGGCAAGGAGCCTAAAGATGAGGTCCAAATTTATACATGGAAGGATGCTACTCTTCGTGAACTAACTGATCTGGTATGTGTAGTATATACCCATTTTTTGCCGCCTATACCCCCTGCCTCACTCTTTTTTGTGTTTGTGTACTGCTATACGAATATATGACAAGTTCTTTTCTGAAAGACCTATACATGTACTTTATCAGTCAATATGATTGGGAATCATTTTAGTTGGCATAAGACTCCTCTTTATGTTGAAATCATGGAGGAAAGGATGGGAACATGTAAACCTGAGATAGTGTGGTGCTGTTCTGTCTTAATTCATATTGTAGTCTTGTTAGCGAGAGAGTGCCCCGCGCGGCCCGCCACCGCCACCCGGGGGGGAGGGGGGGGGAGGGTGGTGTAAAGATAGGGTGCAGGGGGAGGACAGAACAATGTTAGAACATGTGCTATTCCTACATTACACTATATGAGTGGCTGTTTTTCTGGTTGAATGGTCCAGTAGGGTTTAATTTGAGGTAGCACACAGTTGCTTGGACGACAGCTTATTACTTACCTTCCAAAGTTGCATAGCTCTCTTTGTCATATCGTAGTCTTGTTGGTGATAAGGTGCGGGAGCAGTAAAAGGAGGGTGCGGGAGCAGAAAAAGGAGTACAATGTCAAAACATATGCAATTCCTATATCATGTGAGTGGCTGTTTTTCTGGTCGAATAATGGACCAATGGGGTGTAATATGAGGGTTTGTTGGTGAGTCCACTGGATGAGTCCCTTGGGTTGTGCTGCAGTCACCCCAGATTCTTTCATTTCCATGTAAAGATCATTTCCTTCACGAGTACGTTCACCTNTAGTGGATGAAGTCTTTCTTGCCTCCACACTTTTTATTTTGTACAGTTGTCAAATGTTTCTGCTCTCCTGTACAACTATTAACTCTCTCTCTCTCTCTCTCTCTCTCTCTCTCTCTCTTGTATTGTTTTTATTGTATAGAATGTGAAAGTAAAAGGCATNAGAGCACCGTTCTGGGTTTAGTTTGTCTGAGGCAAGAGGTCTTGCTGTGAGGCTCTTTGGGAGGTTTTTTTTGGGTTTAGATGGTGGGAATTGATGATAGAGTAAATGGCAGGTGGCATGTGGAGTTTATGTTCATGCAGTAGTGTTAGTGTCGGCTAGTCATGTTGTCGCAGTGAATGGGAGGGGTGCTGTGATGCTTGAGCTGTACAAAGCTCAGGGACAGAGCGAACTCATTTAGAATTGGATGGAGTCACTAATGTGCTCGTAGTATTAGTTTCGTATGGATGATAAAATCTGCTAAAGATATGCCCATTCTATATTACCATGTGCCCTGTATATTCTATCTACTGTTTATCCAGTTTCTTTTTATATTTTTCTTTTTCTACACTATAATGTCTCTTCTGGTTGTTGGTCCCTAGTTGACAGCTCTCCTTTGTAGGTTAAAGAGGTGGCTCCAGAAGCCAGAAGAAGGGACGTGGTTCTGTCCTTCGCTTTCGTATATCCTGCTAAAAGTGGGCGTTTTGTGGTTAGAGAGGTATCAACCTTTCTCTCTCTCTTTCTATGTGCGCGCGCAGACACATTGACGCTGCTATTTTTGAGAGTCAGAGTTTCTCAACCCATATTTGTTTTTCCTTGCTACAATTACTCAAATCCGAAGGCATGAACTTNCTCTCTCTCTCTTTCTATGCACGCGCGCAGACACATTGACGCTGCTATTTTTGAGAGTCAGAGTTTCTCAACCCATATTTGTTTTTCCTTGCTACAATTACTCAAATCCAAAGGCATGAACTTCTAACGACAAAAATCCAAGTTTGGACTAGACTTNGGACGTGGTTCTGTCCTTCGCTTTCGTATATCCTGCTAAAAGTGGGCGTTTTGTGGTTAGAGAGGTATCAACCTTTCTCTCTCTCTTTCTATGTGCGCGCGCAGACACATTGACGCTGCTATTTTTGAGAGTCAGAGTTTCTCAACCCATATTTGTTTTTCCTTGCTACAATTACTCAAATCCGAAGGCATGAACTTCTAACGACAAAAATCCAAGTTTGGACTAGACTTCGTAATCTTTTTCCAAATCATTTTTCCAAATCAAGCATGTGTCTAATTGTATTTCATGAACAAGTCATGGATGTTATTCTAGTTGGGGTTTATGATCAACCTCTCAGAATAATATTTAAGAGTGATTGCAATATGAAGTTTTTCTTCTTGGTCCTGCGTCACTNGAAGGCATGAACTTCTAACGACAAAAATCCAAGTTTGGACTAGACTTAGTAATCTTTTTCCAAATCAAGCATGTGTCTAATTGTATTTCATGAACAAGTCATGGATGTTATTCTAGTTGGGGTTTATGATCAACCTCTCAGAATAATATTTAAGAGTGATTGCAATATGAAGTTTTTCTTCTTGGTCCTGCGTCACTCGCATAGAAAATGATGGGAAAAATTTGACAAGAAGTCAATGTGAAGTTGATCCTTTGCTATAAAACATTATTTAAAGCAATTTATATCATTTGTATTTCTTGCAACAATATCAGAATTGTACTTAACCCTGTATCTGGTGCAAATTGTCAAATAATTCACCAAATTCACTTGCCGGAAGAAACTATTTCGCCAAGTATTCCTAGTGTCCTGAAGAGATGGAATTGTTGGTGTATTTGTTGTTTATTTTAGATATTCTGGCNTGCAATTTATATCATTTGTATTTCTTGCAACAATATCAGAATTGTACTTAACCCTGTATCTGGTGCAAATTGTCAAATAATTCGCCAAATTCACTTGCCGGAAGAAACTATTTCGCCAAGTATTCCTAGTGTCCTGAAGAGATGGAATTGTTGGTGTATTTGTTGTTTATTTTAGATATTCTGGCATAGCAATCTCCCATACTCCTTTCATGAACACAGATGTCTCTGTTTGTCTGTTAGTTCTGCCCTTCCCTGCCTTTTCTCTTTCTTATCGATCTAATTTTGATGGATTATGTCTGATGTTTAAACTGTGTTGTGTTGTTCATGACTGACACTTGGTTTTCTTCACAGTTTCTTAAGTCTCTGTTTGAGTCACTTTATTACTCCAATAGTTTTCAATTTAGTGTGGTCTTTTTGGCCGAGTGTTAAAGTTGGCAAAAGTGATTACCATAAATTCATATCTTTGTTCAGAAGCTAATGATTTGTTAGATCGAGAAAAAAGTGTAACAATTTGTATTCTTCTTATTATTTTTTTCGGTAAGTTTGTTTTATTATCATCATTATTGAATTGCAGCTTCTAAATATGTTCAGATTGACATAAGGGGTTCTATATGATTAGTATATGCTGACGTGTGTCCCCAGGAATTGAATATTTTTTTGTGGTTTGATGGTTCTGTTTAAATTTTAGACTTCATATTCAACAATACTATTTTCATGCATATACATGATCCATGGTTGGATGTCAAAAACATCTAAGTTGTGACTCTGGAATTGTCCACTGTGTAATATGAAGGTGGGAAGAACGTTCTCTTATCCAAACGGGAGACAACCAGATAGTGGCAGCAAAGCATTGGGTGAACTTAACTTCCAGGTAAAACAACACCATATCATCGCTTGCCTAATCTCCCTTCTGCGAATTTCTCTGTAACTTATATCTCAAATTTGCAGATTGGAGATTACTTGGACGTGGCAATTCTACTTGGTCGTGATAAGGCAGATACTTGAAGGTCTTTTAGCACCTGTTTCTTCTTTTTCCCTGGTCAATATGATGTGTCATTGCATTTGCGCAACTATTGTGGCCAACTATGCAGTTGACTGTAGCAGTTCGTCCTTATATATATTGCTATAATGGAGGACATTTTCAGTTCGGAGAATCTTCCTTTAATGGCTAAACATCTTTTGTTTTATGTTCCTATCAGTTAGTTGCTTATTTATGTGAGTCGTAACGATCTGACTCGGTGGAAAAGGTTGTGTTTTAGTTTGCTCTTGGCCTTTTTTACCAAGAGTTCTTTGAGAAGGCAAGGACCAAGAAGTCTATTTTTACTTCCTAAATCTTACTTATTGCTTCTTCTTTTTTTTCTCTCTCTTCAATTCTTGTGTTACAAGATCATCTGTCATGATTTCAAGTGGATTTTTACTAATCGATGAATGATGCAGCATTGAGGGAATTGAAAGGGGTTATTTTCTGATGGGATCTCAATCATGTAGTTTGGTCGGGGAAATGAGCAAAAGAACGAAACTTAAGTGGGGTTTGATAAAATCGAAAATTGAAAGTTGATATCTGAAAATTGAATGTTGAATTTGTAAACTGTTTAGTATTTACTGAAGTTTAACTATTGAATTGAACTAAACTGTTAGATAATTATACAGAGTTAACGTCTGAAAATAAATTAATTTTCAATTTTACTCTTTCACTTTTTAATATAAATCATAATGATTATTTTTATATTGTAGTTTATATTTAACAAATATTTGATTAAAATAAATAACATTTAAATAACACAATAAATGAACAATAACATCTAATAAAAAAAGAATAATAATTAATAAATAATCAAATAATATTAAAAAATATATAATAAATTAGATTTCATTAATAATATGTGTGTACATCGTGTGTGCGTGCGTGTAAGTATGTGTGTGTGCAGTGTATATGTCTGTGTATAATTATGTGTGTGCAGTGTCTGCATTTATGTGTGTAATTATAATTATGTATGTATATTTTTGTTACAGAAGACAAGGGAAAGAAAAAAAAAAAAAAGAAATCAACAAAAAGAATATATAGGTTAGGAGTTTTGAAAAGAAGACTAATTAGAGTTTTAATAGGATTGTAAAATATTTTATGGTATAATTGTTATAATATAAATATTATTAAAAGTGATTTTGTTTAGCGTTTTTAGGTTTCAGAATTAAATAAATGATCTCTTACTTAACATTGTAACCTATTTTTAAGGAGCACTAAACGTATGAAGAGAGTTTAAATTTTAGTTATTAAATGTTGCTTAATTAATAAATATTGAATACATTAATTTTAAATACTGAATTTGTATTAACAAACACACCCTTAGTCTTGTCCAATAATTTTGGAGTCAGATAAATGAATTCTAGTTTGTTATTTTATTAGGAAAAAGATTTGGTTCAGCATGTTTTATTGGATATAGGTAGAAAAAGAATCTCGACTTGGTATTTAAAAATAAAAATAAAAATAAAAGAAATAGAACTAAGTTAAGATGATAGGAATGAAGTTTAGGAGTAGATATGATTAAAGATCACTAGTAATTGTGAACATGGTTTTGTTATTTGTTTTGGAAATCTTTTTGTACCCTACTCATCTCCTACCACAATAAATAAATAAATAACTGACATAGAATTCAGGAAAATCAACAATGAATGTAGTAGTGTTTCATTGTTCTTGATCAATAAATGCAAGAATATAGCATTTTGATTTGGTTATTTATTGCAGAATCTTTTTGAGTTTTCTCCTTCACTCTCTTCTATTTTCCTTTATCTTAAAAAACACAATTCATTTCATCCATGTCTTAACTACAAAATATTACAAAAGCGAGTGGGGAGAAGGGGGAACTGAAGACATTATTATTATTGTCTAATTGAAGAAAAGGAAAATAATAAAAGGATGGTTACTATATTTATCCAAAGTCGAGGGTCACAGTTGCGAATTGTCATAAATCATAAGGACGTTTTAGTATTTTACCCAACGTCGGTAAGGCGCCGGGCCAGCATTACCATACGACACCGTATTAAGGTAACACAGAAAAAAGTAAAGCGTGTAATCGAGAAAGCGATTAAAGAGGAGAGAGAAAAATTAGAAGCCCAAACCCGAAGTATCTATCGCTGTTCTTAATCATAATCCTTTCTCTCTCCTATCTCACTCCTAGGGCAATCACATCTCTCTCTCTCTCTCTCTCCCTCCCTCCCTCCCTCCCTCACTCACACACACACACACACACACACATTACCTCTTTTCGGTCGATTCAACTCGGAATTATCCGTCATTCTTACCTCTCTTTGTTTGTATGTTAATACACACACAATCGTCACTCTTCTGATGCTTTCGTGGGAACTCCGTTGAAATTCGGCCGGTAATTATGGTTCTATCTTTCTATCTCTACCTTTACACGCACATACGCACATTTATATGTGTGTGTATTTGTGTGGTAACTCTCACAATGCTTTGTCTCTTTGGATTTTTCAGGTTCTGTGTGTTGGGGATAGGGAATGGCGACTAAGAGGGGATTATCAGGTACGGTAATTCACAGGAACAGAAACAGCGGCGGTGGATCTCGATTCCCGATTGCTATTCTCGTGTTCTTCTCAGTTCTCGCTTCGTTGGTTTTCTTCGTGGGTCGAGGACTCTATTTCACAACTTCAATTGGTTAGTATTTATACAAATCCAAGTTATATTTATAGTTGTATGCACACAGATGGCTGAAAATTTAAAAGTGTAGATCTCTCTATTTGAAGGTCATAATCTTGTTGATTATATTACTAGGGCTTGAAATTCTGTTAAGTTTAGCTCATTGAGTTGAAAGTAAGAGGGTTTTATGTCATGATGGTACTCAATTTGTTGTAGCCACTTGTTCGATTAAACGTGATGTATTTTTATTTCTTTCGCAGATGGGAATGATTTTTCAAGCAGTTCTAGTAATCAGGTAGTCTTCATTGCTGCTTATATGGTTTAGAGCGTAATTCTTGCATGCGTACCTTGGTTGAGTAAATTTTTTTTACTGTTGTAGGATGTAGATTGGAGAGAAAGACTAGCGTTGCAGAATGTTAAATCACTGTTCTCAAAGGAGGCAAGTTTGAATTGCGGAAGATTTAATTACGGATTTATTCGGCTATTATGCTTCACGTTACTCAGTTTTTCTAGTTTATGGTAGTTTCTCATGTCAGCATTTTTCTATATTTTAGGTGATTGATGTCATTAAGGCGAACACGGATGATTTAGGGCCTCTGAGTTTTGATTTTCTCAGGAAGCATAATTTGTCTGCTTCCTGGAAATTGGTTGGGCAAGAGATTTCGGTTGAGAATAATGGCACTCCTGCTGAGGTCAGAATGACTCTTAGGCTTTAGTTTAAAACTTGTGCCCATTGTTATCCTTAAATTTTAGGATGCAAAACCATGTCAACTCAAAGTTGCTGATTGATTCTTGTTTCTCTGCTTGGTCTTTTGCTTTAAGGCAAATCAAACATCCGTAACTATCAAACAACAAATCCCTAGAGGCAGACAAGATGATTTTTTAGATGGTAATATTAATTCTTTTACCTTTTTGATTCTATAATGCTTAGTTTACTTGGAATTATTAATCAACATGATGATCTTTTGACCCATGCAGTTGATCATTCTCAGTTTGTTGATTCACCTGCAAAACTAGCAAGAAGGGTAAGTATCATCATTAGATTCAACGTGTGCTGCGGCTATTGGACTGTTTTTGCATTTTTGGAAAGAAATTGCAGCTGTTAGTTGAGAACTGTGAGGAAGACGGAAATTAGTACCTTGGATCATCTACTTCTGCATCGGTGGGAAAAAAAAAAAAGAAAGAGAAAGAAAAATGCTTTTCAACTCTGTGTTGACCTCTCCTTTTACTTATATTTTCTTTAAGTCATTAATTTATCTGTTTAAAATTTTTGCCAGCAATTGAGAGAGAAAAGACGTCAAAAGCGTGCAACTGATTTGGAAAAAAAAGATGATGAAGTTACTGTTAAACTTGAAAGCGCTGCAATTGAACGTTCCAAATCAGTTGATTCTGCAGTCTTGGGGAAATATAGCATATGGAGGAAGGAAAATGAAAATGAAAATTCTGATTCAACAGTACGCTTGATTCGAGATCAGATGATTATGGCAAGGGTATATTTAAGCCTTGCAACGATGAAGAACAAGCTTGACTTGGCCCATGAACTACAAATCTGCCTTAAAGAAAGTCAACGTGCTGTAGGAGAGGCATCTGCTGATTCTGATCTACATCAGAGGTAGTAAATGTTTATTGTCCTTGTGCATTTATAATCACTTTCATTTCTCCCCATTCTACCTATTGTTCTTATTTTGTTTGATATGCATTAAATATGTCTATAGTGCACCTGCGAAAATCAAAGCTATGGGCCAAGTACTGTCAAAAGCTAGAGAGCAACTCTATGACTGCAAGCTGGTCACTGGAAAGCTAAGAGCGATGCTTCAGACCGCGGATGAACAAGTCCGGAGCTTGAAAAAGCAAAGCACATTCCTCAGCCAGTTAGCAGCCAAGACAATTCCAAATGGAATCCACTGCTTATCCATGCGCTTAACCATTGAGTATTACCTTCTTGCACCAGAGAAGAGACAGTTTCCCAGACAGGAAAATTTGGAAAATCCAAAACTTTACCATTATGCACTGTTCTCTGACAATGTCTTGGCAACATCAGTTGTTGTAAATTCAGCCATTATGAATGCTAAGGTATAGGATTCTGCTCTTTATTATGTTGATTTTTGCCCAGTCGGTTTGCATGTGCTTGATTAAAAATGCAGTTGGGGACATCCTTTAGAAAACGTATTTACACTTTTGTTATTGTTTTTAAATGTAGGAAGAATTTTTCAACCTGATTGCTCAGTTCCTTTATAGTCCTTGTTCTGGTATACTTAGTATATATGTGTAAATAGAGCACTCAGTAGTAAGTTTGTTCCATCTGACTTATCAAAATGTCCAACATCTGATGTATGCTATGCTGAAAGATTGGGACGATAAGATGCTTAGTGCCATTGAATTTTTTGAAAGATAATTCAGCAGTTTGCTGCTGAATTACAGGGCTCAGAACTGATTAGTTGATTATTTTGTTGCCATTGACATTCTCTTAAGTGGGTTTCCTTTCAATGGAGTTTGAGCACTCATAGTTCCAACCTGAGCCTCCCATGAAAGTTGTTTTTGTTTTCCCTGGACTTAATGATGCTACCTACTTGGCTGGATTGCAGGAGCCAGAGAAACATGTATTCCATCTTGTTACTGATAAATTAAACTTTGGAGCTATGAGTATGTGGTTTATGTTGAATCCTCCTGGAAAAGCCACCATCAATGTGGAGAACGTTGATGAATTTAAGTGGCTTAACTCATCCTACTGTCCGGTGCTGCGGCAATTAGAGTCCGCTGCCATGAAGGAGTACTATTTCAAAGCAGATCATGCCACCACTGCAGGCTCTTCTAATCTGAAGTACAGGAACCCAAAATATCTTTCGATGCTTAACCACCTCAGGTTTTATCTTCCACAGGTTTATCCAAAGTTGGATAAGATCCTGTTTCTTGATGATGACATAGTTGTGCAGAAAGACTTGACTGGATTATGGTCAGTGGATCTCCATGGAAAAGTGAATGGGGCAGTGGAAACCTGTGGCGAGAGTTTTCACCGGTTTGACAAGTATTTAAATTTCTCGAATCCTCACATTTCAAAGAACTTTGATCCGAATGCATGTGGGTGGGCATATGGGATGAACATGTTTGATCTTAAGGAGTGGAAAAGGAAGGATATAACTGGCATATACCACAAGTGGCAGAATATGGTAAGTGGTCAAAACCTTCCTAATATATTTTATGCTTTCTTGCTCTATGTAAACACTAATGCATGTGTATTAACACATTATTTTGCCTAAAATCCTGAGGTGACACTGGCAAGTTCACTTCATCTAAGATCAGTCTGCACCATGCCTTGTGGCACTATCTGGAGCACATAGATTGGTTTTACACTTCCTGTCAATAGTATTTCTCTCTATAATGGGTTGATTCCTTTAAAAATTTTCTTTGAAAGAANTACGTCACATGGTCCCTGAACTATAATCTAATCTAATGTTTAACTCAAGTGAGAATTTTTGTTAAAAGTTAATGGCGAATTTGAACGGAATGGTTATATTGAGTTAGATTATTGTGCATAGTTTAGGGGTTAAATTGACAAAATATAATTTAAAAGTTTGATTGATACAAATAATATAATTAATGTCTAAATAGGGAGTTAACTCATTTTTATTTATTTATTTATTTATTTTTAATTTTAGTGGGTTGATGAGCCAGGCTGCCTTCGGATGTTGCAGGCTCTTGACCAAGGTGGGCTAGAAAAAGGTCTACATCCCTACCCTTTGGTCAATACCATGGCTCTTTGGGCTTCTTGGGTGAGCCATGAGTTATTTGGCGAGTCAAAATTGAGGAAAACTCTACGGTACTGGAAAAAAAAATAGTATTGGTACATCCAATTATTATTTTATATAATAAAGTTACAATTTTGAAAGGAAAAATTACAACTGCTCAAGAAAAATTATGATCGATCACAAACATCCATTATCAATNAATAGTATTGGTACAGCCAATTATTATTTTATATAATAAAGTTACAATTTTGAAAGGGAAAATTACAATTGTTCAAGAAAAATTATGATCGATCACAAACATCCATTATCAATCATGAAAAAAGTAATATCTTTCACAATATTTTATGATCAATCATATAATTTAAAGTTATAATTGCAACTTAAAAAAATTATAATTTAACCTTAAAAAGGTTGTAATTTTCATTACCGATATTGCCTCGGTGCTATAAAAATTCCCCCTAATTGAAGTGTTTTCAGTGAGAAACTAGCGAAACATAACTTTTGCCCGGCNAATCATATAATTTAAAGTTATAATTGCAACTTAAAAAAATTATAATTTAACCTTAAAAAGTTGTAATTTTTGTTACCGATATTGCCTCGGTGCTATAAAAATTCCCCATAATTGAAGTGTTTTCAGTGAGAAACTAGCGAAACATAACTTTTGCCAGGCCATGATTTACTTCAAATGAACCTAAAAGATAATATGCTTCAAAAAAAAAAGTTTATCACAAAACCTGTTAAAAGAAGATGCAACAATGCATTCATTCATCAAAAACNAAAAAAAAAGTTTATCACAAAACCTGTTAAAAGAAGATGCAACAATGCATTCATTCATCAAAAACTGGAGACAATAAAGACTTATTAGAGAAGAAAGCTTCCAAATTCCCCGATATAAGTTCAAACATATCCCTAAACGATTCCTCCGTCAAAACAGAACAATGTGGGGACAATACAATATTGTCCAACACCAAGAGCTCGGTAGGAACATTTGGCTCATTTTCGAAAACATCCAATCCAGCACCTGCAATCTCACCTTGCTCCAGACACCGAACCAACTCCTTCTCATCGACGATTGCCCCACGAGCAATGTTAACGACGATTCCTTCCCTTCCGAGTGCAGACAGTACTTCCTTATTGATCATATGTCGAGTTTCATTGGTTAATGCACAGCAAATGATCAAGATGTCACAATTAGCTGCCAGTTCACAGGCATTTGTGTAGAAAGGGAAGGAAATTGATGGTTTCTTCTTCCTTGAGGTGTATGAGATACTGCAGCTAAAGGCTTCAAGCCTCTTTGCTACTTCTAAGCCAATGCTTCCCAACCCAACTATACCAATTCTCTTTCCTCCCAACTGAAAATCATCAATCACAGTCATTACATAGAATTAGCAAAAGACTTGTGGTAAACTTATCAATCATCACAACCTACATATACCAACTTAATAACCTTTGCGACGACTTCAAGCAATTGTTACTATTTCTATGCACAATATCAGGGATCAATGGGATACTAAACATTCTTCAGCTGCAGACTCTCATGGAGTACTCTGATTGATTTTTTGGCTAACAAGGGAGTAATTGACCAACGTTTCTAACTCTATCACAATAATCAATACTTTCCAACCCAGGGCAGACTACTCATCTTGCAATATCTTCTTTATTTTCGAAAATTACAGAAGAGATTTCCATGATCTTCGCTTTTAGGATTTATTCCTTTCATTTTCTTGTAACGATTGCCTGTATTTTTATTTTTATTTTTACTCTTCCAAAACTGAGTGCATCGAAGAAGTTCACTTTGGAGTAAAAAATGAGATCAATGATCTTAGCTGTAGAAGAAAAACTAATAAAATGACAGCCTCTTACTAAATACTGAAGGATCCTCCAATTTCATAGGATTTCGATAGGAGGGGTTGTGCTCCTATTTTTTGGATATTGAAGTGTGAGTTTAAAATTAAAATATTTGATTGCATAAATTTAAACTTAATTATTGGAATAGAGGAGGTTTCCTTGTGTGGACTTCTTAAAAACTTGTTATTGGTAGAGTTTGTCAGACCATCTCTAATCCTTACCTATTTTTTGAACTTTTTTTTAAAAAAAGGTAAAAAACTCTTAAAAACTTTCTCCAATAGTAGATTCATACTTATACTAAATGAAAGAAAACTCTTTTTTAAATCTAAAGCAAGGGAATGGTGAAATTACACTCTCTTTTAAAGATCTAATGATCATATTACCCTTATTTAAATTTAAATTTATCCTCATTTAAATTTAAATTTTTCTTCCTTTAAAAAAAGAGTATTGCTATTGGGACCTAAAAATCTGACATAATTTGCTAACATAATGATGTGACTTCACTATGACCTTTGGATTGACTGCGGGCTCCATCAAACATTGAAACTTGATATTAATCCAATGGTTCCAATGAAACCACATCATTATGTCAGCAACTTATGTCAGATTTTTAATTCCCAATAGCATTACTCTTAAAAAAAAAGAGTTTGTCTATTGGAGATGTTTTTACCAAATTAAGTTTTTTACCCTATTCTTTACCCAAATTTGGGTCCATTGGATTGTTATTCCTAAAATTAGGCTTGTGATTCCTAAAATTTAGGTTAGTTTGAGAAATTAAAAGAGAGATTGGATAAACATAAGAAGTCTTATTTGCTTGCCTGGTTGTAGTGGATTTAATTGGGAGTTCGAGAGTCTTTGTTAGGGTTTAGAGGTTGGTTGTTATACTAATTTAGTTAGATCTAATTCTGAGAGGTGTTTCAGGCACGGTCAGTGGTCTTATGATCCCACTGATAAGAGCCTAACGGGGTGGTCATTAGGCGTTCTTCCTTTTCCCCACTCTTTTTTTAATCAACAAAAAAAAAAAAGGATTCTACATAAAAGTTCTAGTTTAGTACTAGACCTAGACATAGAATAGGTTACAATAAAAGACTACATTTATTGATTAGTAGGGTTACTTGTGCTCGAAAGGCACGATCCAAACGTAAAAGAGAAGTGATGAATTTTAGGAAAATTCAATGTGAATAAATTTGAGAGAGATGTTGGTGGTCATAGGATAAATCCGTTTGAGACCGTTAAATGAACTTATTGAAACGTGTTTTATTTTATATTATCTATATAATAAAATACCTAACAACTTGAATTTTTATCCTCTATATATTTTTTCTCCTAAAAATATCACATTATATATTTCTATCGCATGTTCAATCATTTAATATTTAATTAATAGATAATTTAACATAATTTTTATTTTAAACATTAATTATATACGATAATATACACATGTTGAGCAAGTTATTGGAATATGTATTTTAAGAAAATTTTATTGATATATTTTAAAAAAATAATGAGTAAAAATAAATTTTAAATGATGTTATCAAAGAAATAAAGAAAAAAAAATATTATTTAATATAATATAATCAATTTTTCAGATGCTCTAATTTTATATTTTATCATGTTTTCAAGCATAGGTTATAACCGATAGATTAATATTATAGATAGATTTCATTCTTTTCAACTGAAACCCTTCTATATAAAGCTTTGAGAGAGAGAGAGAGATCACTATGAGATCTATGGAGACAATCGTATGGAGAAAAATTGATTCCCNTAAAGAAAAAAAATATTATTTAATATAATATAATCAATTTTTCAGATGCTCTAATTTTATATTTTATCATGTTTTCAAGCATAGGTTATAACCGATAGATTAATATTATAGATAGATTTCATTCTTTTCAACTGAAACCCTTCTATATAAAGCTTTGAGAGAGAGAGAGATCACTATGAGATCTATGGAGACAATCGTATGGAGAAAAATTGATTCCCAATGAAATAATTTTACCATAATGTTACTTATTGATTGTATACATAGTTAATGCAAACTTTCTTTACTCACAATAATGTTCCGTTTAGTAGGAAGAATGAAAAGTAGGAGGGATACACTTTCTCTCCTTCAAAGATGAAAAATAGGAAAAATACATTTTCTTTCTTTGTGTNAATTGATTCCCAATGAAATAATTTTACCATAATGTTACTTATTGATTGTATACATAGTTAATGCAAACTTTCTTTACTCACAATAATGTTCCGTTTAGTAGGAAGAATGAAAAGTAGGAGGGATACACTTTCTCTCCTTCAAAGATGAAAAATAGGAAAAATACATTTTCTTTCTTTGTGTTTGATTGGATGGATGGAAAATAAAAATGACAATTTTTTTTTTTTGTGCTAGTTAAGATTATGAATGACAATCGAGTCGTGTCGTATTAGATTCGTGTTGAGTCATTACAAGTTTGTGTCGAATATTAGTCAAATCTAACTTAACTCATTTAACTATTTGTGTCGTGTTGAGTTGACCTGTTTATTTTCGTATCGAATTCAAGTCGTGTCATTGTGTTGAATTGAAAATTTTCATCCTTAGTTAAGATGAAAAAAATATTTTTTTTTAATTTAAAATTTAAAATTTTTTAATATTTAATATTTAATATTTTTAAAATTTTTTAAAANTTAACTCATTTAACTATTTGTGTCGTGTTGAGTTGACCTGTTTATTTTCGTATCGAGTTCAAGTCGTGTCATTGTGTTGAATTGAAAATTTTCATCCTTAGTTAAGATGGAAAAAAATATTTTTTTTTAATTTAAAATTTAAAATTTTTTAATATTTAATATTTAATATTTTTAAAATTTTTTAAAATATATATATATTTTATCACTGCATTTTTATATAAAATTAATGTATATATAAGATATATAGACAAATAAGATACATCTTAACACAAATAATTAATTTTACATCCACTTTCTTTCTTATTTTGGAGGAATTGATTTTGGTGAGTTGAAAAGAAAGTTAATTCATCAATTTTTTCGTTTTTCCTATTTTTCTTCCTTATTAAACACAATATTTTATTTATCTTTTTAATTTTTCATCATTCCAATTTTTCATCAATCAACTTTTTCATTCTACTGAACGGAGCACAAATGAGCACAAGAAAATCGTAAATACAATGATCAAGAAGCTCAATAAGATATGCAGAGAGAGAGAGAGAGAGAGAGAGAGAGAGAGAGAGGGGTGACCTTGGAACCAAGAGGAAAATCTCCTTTGATTGGCCAAAGTCCAGCCTTCACATAACGATTAGCAGCTGTGATTCTTCTAAGAACATCAATCAACAGCCCCACCGCCATGTCGGCGACATCCTCAGAGAAGACTGTCCCGACGTTGGCAACAGAGATTCCCCCGCGGCGGCACTCCGATAGGTCAATATGGTTCAGACCGGCGCTGCTGGTGACAATAACACGAAGGGACGGGAGTAGCCGGAGAACATCGGCGGTGATCGGCGTCCAATCTGAGCACAACAAGGCTCGTATGGATCGAGCATGGGTGGTTAAGAATTGTTCAGTGGGAATCTCCGATTCCCATGCTTTCAGGAACTGAAATTTCTCTAAGAATTGCTTTTCGTATGCTTTGAAAACATTGGGTGGTTCGAGGACTAACACCTGTGGGAGCTCTTGGGGTGCGTGTTCTTGGTGTGATTGGATTTGGAGCGTCATGATTGAATGCTAAGAAGTGATCCAAAAAGGTCGATTTGTAAGTAACAGATTACATAGATAATGTCCACCAGACATGGGAGATTTTCTCTCTCTCTCTCTGGCTTTGGATTCCATTCTCCATTTTGACAAATCTTGGGAAGAAGACAACAGATTCCTACCCTAGTCGCAATCACTCCCCTCGGGTTCGATTCAAAAAGTATGGATAAAATATCAGGTGAATTGTATTTTGAACATGAAAGATTTTAATTTTTTTTTTATATTATCAAAAATAAAATTTTTCACATTATCCGATTAATGTATGAAAAATGTTAAAATGCGGCCTTCTATTAGTCTTTGACAGTCATTCTGTCATCGTCAATGAGGTCAATGAGGTGAATTTGATGAAATAAGTGTAACGCCTCGTTTTCCGGACACATTAACTGATTAAATCAATCGATTACAATAAATTATAAATATCTCCAAAGACAAAGGTTTAATTGTCTTAATAAATTTATAATCACAATTTTAATTTCCAAATATCAATTAAAATCTAAAAATTATATCAAGATTCATTCATCTTCGATTTCTTAAATATCAACTTTAATAATTTCCTCTAATATTATCCTAAAAAAAAATATTAAAAGCAAGTAAGTACACATTGTGACAAGAAACAATAGGCTCAACGAAAAAATTATGAATAATCAAATACCAATTAATTCAGATGATAAGGATCATAGATAACATAATCAAGAATTATACCGACAGGTCACATAGCTCAACTGTTATCAAACATAGTCTCATACTTTGTTCCTCTTGTTCACATGACAAATGATACTTGAACATATAAATTTATACTTATAATAACTAATCACACCCCAAAATCTAATCACAATCGCACTCCGCAGGGTTATAATCACATTTTACCAATTATATTTCAAATACACTTTGTACATATATCAATTAATTACAAAGTATTTAGCCCAAAAATATAGGTCAACCAATAAAATTGACAGAATTTCGTATCAATCAAAATAATCAATAAGAATACAAAATTCAGATAATAAAATGACGCTTTTTACAAAGATATTTAAAAGATAAGAGCATATTATATATTACCTCATACTTCAAATCACCAATGACTTCAATAGATGCGAAATTCGAAGTACCGCAAATCAAATAAGTAAATTTAGTTGTGATTTAAATTAAAATCATTGCTTAATTTTTGACCCAAAATCTCATTTGTTTTTCTTTCTCTCTCTTCTTTTTTTTTCTCTTCATTTCTCTCTCTCTTTCTCCTTGACTTCGTTACTGATCATGGATAGGTATTTATAGTGGAAAAGACTTAGACTCCAAGACTTTTACATCACTTTGTTGGTGTCAGATTATTTTGCATAGTTTAGGGGTTAAATTGATAAAATATAATTTAGGAGTTTAATTGACACAAATAATTTAATTTAATGTCTAAATTGGGAGTTAACTCATTTTTATTTTTTATTTTTGAATTTTAGTGGGCTGATGAGCCAGGCTGCCTTCGGAGGTTGCAGGCTCTTGACCAAGGTGGGCTAGAAAAAGGTCTACATCTCGACGCATTGGTCAATCCCATGGCTCTTTGGGCTTTTTGGGTGAGCCATGAGTCATTAGGCTATGGTACTGGAAAAAAAATATTGGTATTGNGAAAAAAAATATTGGGCCAGTTATTATTTTATATAATGTAATTATAATTTTGAAAGAAAAAATTATAATTGCTCAAGGAAGGTTATGAATGATCGATCACAAACGCTCATGATCAATCATGTCCTTTAAAATTATAACTTATACCTTAAAAAAATTATTATTTAACTTTAAAAAATTGTAACTTTTAATACCAATATCGCTGNTAATGTAATTATAATTTTGAAAGAAAAAATTATAATTGCTCAAGGAAGGTTATGAATGATCGATCACAAACGCTCATGATCAATCATGTCCTTTAAAATTATAACTTATATCTTAAAAAAATTATAATTTAACTTTAAAAAATTGTAATTTTTAATACTAATATCGCCGGTACTATAAAAATTCCCCATAATTGAAGTGTTTTCAGTGAAAAACTAGTGAAACATAACTTTTGTCGGGCCATGATTTACTTGAAACGAACCTAAAAGTTAATATGTTTCAAAGAAAAAGTTTATCGCAAAACCTGGTAAAAGAAGATGTAACAACGCATTCATTCANAAACATAACTTTTGTCGGGCCATGATTTACTTGAAACGAACCTAAAAGTTAATATGCTTCAAAGAAAAAGTTTATCGCAAAACCTGGTAAAAGAAGATGCAACAACGCATTCATTTATAAAAAAACTGGAGAAATTAAGGGCCTATTAGAGAAGAAAGCTTCCAAATTCTCCGATATAAGTTCAAACATATCCCTAAAGGATTCCTCCGTGAAAACAGAACAATGTGGTGACAATACAACATTGTCCAACACCAAAAGCTCGGTAGGAGCATTTGGCAAATTTTCGAAAACATCCAATCCAGCACCTGCAATCTCACCTTGCTCCAGACACCGAACCAACTCCTTCCCATCGACGATTGCCCCATGAGCAATGTTAATGACGATTCCTTCCCTTCCGAGTGCAGACAGTACTTCCTTACTGATCATATGTCGAGTTTCATCGGTTAATGCACAGCAAATGATCAAGATGTCACAATTAGCTGCCAGTTCACAGGCATTTGTGTAGAAAGGGAAGAAAATTTGATGGTTTCTTCTTCCTTGAGGTGTATGAGATACTGCAGCGAAAGGCTTCAAGCCTCTTTGCTACTTCTAAGCCAATGCTTCCCAACCCAACCATACCAATTCTCTTTCCTCCCAACTGAAAATCATCAATCACAATCAGTACATAGAATTAGCAAAAGACTTGTGGTAAACTTATCAATCATCATAACCTACATACACCAACTTAATAACCTTACAACGACTTCAAGCAATTGTTACTATTTCTATGTATAATATTAGGGATCAATGGGGTACTAAACATTCTTCAGCTGTAGACTCTCATGGAGTACTTTGATTGATTTTTTGGCAAACAACGGAGTAATCAATAATTTCAGTCTTTTATTATAGCCTATTCTATGTTTCGGTCTAGTACTAAACTAGAACTTCTACGAATGATTACCTTTTCTTTTTTGTGCTGGTTAGAAAAAGGTGAGAATAAGGAAGAGAGTCTGGTGACCGCCCCCCGTTAGGCCCTCATTGGTGGGATTATAAGGTCCCTGACCGCACCTGAAACATCTCTTGGGACTAGACCTAACTAGGTTAAGATAACGGCCAACCACCGAACCCTAATAGGGACTCTAGGATTCAAACTCCCATTTAAATCCACTACAACTAGGCAAGCAAATAAGACGTCTTATGCTCACCCAATTTCTCTTTTAATATCTCAAACTAACCTAAATTTTAGGAGTCACATGCCTAATTTTAAGAATCACAATCCAATGGACCCAAATCCTTATCCAAATTTGAGTAAAAAAAAAGATAAAAAGCTTAATTTGGTATAAATATCTCTATTAGACAAACTTTTTTTTTTAAAGGAAGAGAAATTCAAATTAAATAAAGATAAATTTTAATTTAAATGAAGATAAAATATGATCATTAGATCTTTAAAGGAGAGTGTAATCTCACCATTCACTTGATTTATGTTTAAAAAAGAATTTTATTTCGTTTGGTATGGGTATAGATCTAGTATAGGAGAAGATTTTTTAAAAAAAATTTACACCTTTTTAAAAAAGGGTTCTTAAAAAAGATAAGTATTAGTGATGGTCTAATAAACTCTACCAATTCCTTCCCACCAATAACTAGTTTTTAAGAAGTCCACACTAGGAAACCTCCTCCATTCCAATAATTAAGTTGAAATTTATGCAATCAAATATTTTAATTTTAAACTCACACTTCAATATCCAAAAAATATGAGCACAATCCCTCCTCTCGAAATCTTATGAAATTGGAGGATCCTCCAATATTTAGTAAGAGGCTGTCATTTTGTTAGTCGATGACATGACCTTTTTCTTCTACATATGATACGTTTTGTAACGATCTAATCAGACATACCTAGTCTTTAAAAGAAAAGTGAGGTCGAGTGAGTGTATCTTATTGTTAACTTCTGTAATGTATTCAAGTTGTACTTTAGAAAGCAATGATTTCAACATCCCCATTCCACACCACTATATCCATCTGTCACCATCACCACCTGAACCCCCTTTCAAACTAGAATTAACCATCCACATCCACCACCACCACCAATATCAAAACCCAACTTCACCATCAAACCTCATAATCTACAACCACATTTTGCAAAGAGAGCGCCATGCCACCTCGCCCAATCAATTACCAATTGCTTCGCTGTTAGGCCCATTTAGGTTAGGGGGCATTATTGTAAACTTTATTTGATCAAATAAATTAATCAAACCCTAATTCTAAGACCTAGGAAAATCATGATTTTTACATATTTATATTGCGGAATTAAAAACATCATAAGTTACATACCTGAAACCATTGATGTAAACCTTTGTGATTCTTGAACAAGAATAACAGTATTTGGTGTAGCATGAAAATACAATTTCTCTCTCCTATCCTTTTAACGTAAGATACACAAATCAATGGGACAAGTGCACATTTATAGGTAGAGAAAGGACCGGTTTCTTAGATCAACAAGAACTCCATTTCCCATCAAAGTATGATATTAGGAAACTACTATTTCTCTTTGACCAATCAGAAACCATCAGTTACCTGGTTAGTTTGGGATTGAGAACCTTGTTATTATCTTGACCTAACCACATCACCAATTAGTATATATCACATGTGCCAAAAATCATGTGGGCCACATTTAAGTCTTACATTCTTTCACTTGACTCACATGAATATCTTACAGTTGGGTCTAGTAAGGTTAACATACGCGCGCATTAAATCCAATCCGTCACTCCTTAATTTGGTCATCATAATACCACAATTAAACAAATCACTAATGTGAGTCATGACGGTCGTACATCATTAACACGACATATTCCCTTCCATGTACCACAACACTAGTAACTTGTCTAACATGATTTATAAGTGATAAGTGTATATAAAAGAGGTCCAACAATAATGCATTGTGCCAAAGGCTATTCTTGTTATCATTCATCCAATTCTAACATATGTACGTACATAATGGAAACAGGAAATATCATAAAACACATTAAAATTAAAAAGTGTCATAACAAACAATCCAACATCAAGTAAATATCATGGGTTATATTCAAGACCCATTCTGTTAACATGTTCCTTAAATGTCTTTGGTGATAACCCTTTTATTAATGGATCTGCAATCATGAACTCTGTGCTAATGTGCTCTATAGACACTCGTTTCTTTTGGACTTCCTCCTTTACAACAAAGTATTTCAATTCCATGTGCTTGGCACCTTTAGAATACTTGTCGTTCTTAGAGAAAAACACTGCTGCAAAGTTATCACAATAAATTCTCAATGGCTTGGCAATAGTGTCGACAATTCCAAGTCCTGAGATAAAATTCCGCAACCACAATCCATGAACTGTAGCCTCAAAGCATGCCACAAATTCAGCTTCCATTGTAGATGAAGCTATGACAGTTTGCTTCGCACTTTTTCATGATATTGCCCCTCCAGCTAAAAGGAACAAATAGCCAAAAGTGGACTTTCTATTATCTATACATTCGGCAAAATCCAAATCTGAGTATCCAATAACCTCTAGATGATCAAACCTCCTAAATGTGAGCATATATTCCTTTGTTCCTTTCAAGTACCTCACCACTTTCTTTGTAGCCTTCCAATGATCCATTCCAGGATTATTTTGGTATCTCCTTAACATACCAACTGCAAAACTAATGTCTGGCCTAGTGCAAGTCTGTGCATACATTAGGCTTCCTACTGCAGAAGCATAAGGAATTCTTTCCATTTCTTTACGTTCCCATTCATTCTTTGGGCATTGCATAAGGTTGAATTTATCCCCTTTCTGAATTGGGGCAACACTATCTGAACAATTTTCCATATTGAATCTCTCTAGAACTCTATCAATATATGCTTTCTGAGACAACCCCAACAATCCACGTGATCGATGACGGAATATTTCAATTCCTATCACGTAGGTTGCCTCACCCATATCTTTCATTTCAAAATTCTTAGAGAGAAATTTCTTGGTGTCATGCAATAATCCAAGATCACTACTAGCAAGCAATATATCGTCAACATATAGAATCAAAAATATAAACTTGCTCCCACTAACCTTCAGATATATACACCGATCAACGATATTTTCTGTAAAACCAAAGGAAGTAATGATATCATTGAACTTAAGGTACCATTGTCGAGAAGCTTGTTTTAGTCCATATATTGACTTCTTAAGTTTGCAAACCATGCGTTCTTTTCTCTTAGTGGAGAATCCTTCAGGTTGATCCATATAGACTTCTTCCTCTAAACTTCCATTTAGAAAAGCGATTTTCACATCCATTTGGTGTAACTCCAAATGATAATGGGCCACCAATGCCATAATAATTCTAAGTGAATCCTTCTTGGATACAAGAGAGAAGGTCTCTTTATAATCAATGCCTCCTTTTTGAGTGAAATATTTGGCTACAAGTCTAGCTTTATGTCGTTCGATATTTCCATTAGAGTCGCGTTTGGTCTTAAAGACCCATTTACACCCGACTTTCTTAAATCCTTTAGGCAATTCTACTAGATCCCAAACTTCATTATGTTCCATTTATTTCAATTCATCATTCATAGCATCAATCCATTTAGCAGAATCATCATTTTCCATGGCTTGTGAAAATGAAATCGGATCTTTACTTATCCCTATATCAAAGTCAGATTCTTGTAGATATATCATATAATCATCTGGAATAGTTGGTCTTCTTTCTCTTTGAGACCGTCTTAATGCTACCCCTTGTAATTCTTCTACTATCGGTTCAATGGTGACAACCTCATTATGGAGTGGTTGATCATTTAATTGTTGTTCAACGTTGTCATATTGTACAACAACTGTAAGAACAACAATATCATTAGAAGTTATGGGTGATGAGATTTTTTCCTTAACTTCTTCAATAATCACATTTCGTGATTTATCACTCCCACTGGTTTCACCATTCTCAATGAATCTGGCATTACCAGTTTCAACAATTCTTGTACTATGGGTAGGACAGTAAAACCTATACCCTTTGGATTTTTCTGTGTAACCAATAAAGTAACAGCTAATCGTTCTAAAATCTAATTTCTTTTCATGCGGATTATAAATCCTAGCCTCTGCTGGACAACCCCAAACATGCAGGTGTCTTAAACTCGGATTCCTTCCTGTCCACAGTTCAAAAGGAGTCTTTGGAACTGCCTTATTAGGAACCTGATTTAATAAATAGATAGAGGTCTTAAGAGCTTCCATCCACAAAGATAAGGGAAATGAGGAATTACTTAACATGCTCCTAATCATATCCATTAAAGTACGGTTACGCCTTTCAGCTACACCATTCTACTGTGGCGTACCAGGCATAGTGTATTGTGCATAAATGTCATACTTTTCAAGGAGTTTAGCAAATGGACCAGGACATTGTCCTAAACCATCATATCTTCCATAATATTCACCACCTCTATCCAATCTGATGACTTTCACCTTTCTATCTAGTTGTCTTTTAACCTTAGTAATGTACACCTCAAAGGCATCCACTGACTGAGATTTTTCATGCAATAAATAGATATAACCAAAACGTGAAAAATTATCTATGAAGGTAATAAAATATTTTTCTCCACCAATCGATGAAGTGTCAAAAGGTCCACATATGTCTGTATGGATAATTTCAAGGAGTTCATTACTTCTTGTGGCACCTTTCTTGGTGTGTTTGGTTTGTTTTCCCTTAATACAATCCACACATATTCCGAGATCAATGAAATCTAGATTCGAAAGAATCCCATTCATCACCAATCTCTCTAACCTTTCTCTAGATATATGACCCAGTCGTTTGTGCCGCAAGTTGGAAGAATTTTCATTCATCAAGCTACGTTTTATTCCAACATTATGATGCAGGGTTAGAAGAGACTCAGCAAATAAGTCATCAAGTTTCAATTTGTACAATCCATCATGCAGAATACCAGAACCAATGAAAGAGGTATTCTTAAACAAACTAACACTCTTATTACCAAATTTAAAAGAATATCCATCAACATCAAGTCTAGACAAAGAAACTAAATTTTGAGAAATAGAAGGAACATAGAGTGTCTGAAATAAATCCAAATGATAACCAGTATCTAGAAATAAATGAAAAGTTCCAATAGCTTCAACTGGAGCTTTGACGCAGTTACCCATGAATATGAATTTCTCAATTTGGTTTTATGGTCTAGGTTGTAAGGAATCCCTGCATCGTATTTGAAACATGAACAGTAGCACCAAAATCAATCTACCAAGTATTTAAAGGAACTTCAGTAAGGTTTGATTCGAAACATACAAAAGCTAAATATTTACCTTTCTTTTCGAACCATTCCCTTTTCTTATGGCAATCTTTCTGAAAGTGTCCCAACTTCTTACAGAAGTGACACCTATCACCCTTTTCCTTCTTATAAGCCTGAGTAACTTGAGTAGGCTCATTAGTCTTTGGTGGACCATGTTTCATACTTTTAGGCTTCTTCCATTTTCTTTTTGCTCCTTGACTTACAAGATGAACTAAATGATTTCCCAATTTATTAAGTCTTGTCTCCTCTTGAACAAGAATGTTGGTCAATTCATTCACATTCCACTTATCCTTAATAGTGTTATCGTGAATCTGAAAAGGACCATACTGAGGAGGCAAGGAGTTTAGAATAAATCGTGTCAGAAAAAAAAATCATCCACACCCATCCCTAGAGCCTTTAATGTAGCAGTTATGTTTGTCATCTCGATGACATGATCATGCATCGTACGTGTACCCATCAAATTTCATGGTGATAAGTTCAGTCATTAATGTCCCAGCAAGAGATTTGTCAGCAGTTTGAAAACGATCTTCCACAATATCAAAAAATTCTTTAGCAGTTATGTCTTTCTGTGGAAGAGTTGACTTAATATTGCTTGCAATTGTCATCCGCATAAACATAAGGCTCAATCTGTTCGATCTTTCCCAAGCTTTATGGAAAACTCATTCATCAGCGTTGCTTATCTCAGTAATAATAGCAGGTTTCTCAGTTTGTAGTGCTAAATCAAGATCTAGAACATCTAGGTGAAACTGGACTTGTTCGCGCCAATCAGAGAAATTTAATCCATTAAGCATCGAAATAGAAGAAGCACGTGAATACAACGAAACAAGAACAGACGCTGCAATAAGTTAAATGCTCACTACGTTAGTGCTTTGAGTTATCTAACAGTTCAAACATGAGTAAGAATGAAATACATATTCTTGCTATCAATAAATAGTCCTATTGTGATTCTCCTTTTGGTAGTAATCACAATATACTAATACATTAACCATCATGGTGATTCCCTTCACCTAATAGGACTAATTAATGATACACCCATAATTAGGTAGGTCTGTTACCTTTGGGCATTCAGGACCCACCAATCATGAATATACCATAATTATCCTATTCCGGTTAATTAATCACTTGAAAAGTGGTGCACCTTTGGGCCAATTCCTAATATCTAAATGATTAAAAAACTACGATTTGCAAATCATTATTTTAATATCTCGGTAATAGATATTAAATATCAATTATATGATTTAATACTTATTAATCATTCTAGTTAGGCCACTTTGACGGCTACTAAATTATATCATAATATAAGCATTAAATCAAAATAATGACATTACATAAACAATATATATATATATATATATACTTTAAAAAAACTATCATGATACATCATATTATCCATAAGGTTAACATTAACACATTCATAGGCAAAATAGGATACAACTTATGTGTCACAGTGAATAAACTGTAATTATTGTGATTGGTATCACAGTGACACCCAACGTCTTACAGTACCGTCTAGTAAGATCCCAATTTATGTGACATAAAATATGACATCAAAAACATGTGTAACTCTTTTGACAAAACAGGTAATAATCAAACAGGAAGATGACAACCTAAAGATGTATAGATATACATTAATATAAAATACAAATCGTAATATAAGACATTTGACCTTCTCTGTAAATCAGAAAAGAAATTTGAAAGAAGAATTATGGGCTTCAATTATAACGTACCAACTAATCCCACATCTGGGGGAAAAAAAAATTACAGTCAGATATTTCATTGGGTCTTGTAAGGGGTAGAAATCGTTACGGAATTTCAGCCCTCCATTCGAAGGATTCCGGCTGACCTGGCGGCACCGAGCCCCAGTAGCCTTTATCTCTCTTCGCCAATAAGACCCTTTCCTAAAACAATTTCACATCGAAAGAGAGTCGTCTTCCCCCCTCGCATATAAACCCTTGCACTCAAAGGAGGAGGTACCCACTACACGTTCAAGGGTTAGTGGGTACCTCCTTTGAGTGCAAGGACTTATATGTGAGAGGGGGAAAATGACTCTCTTCTGATGTAGAATTACCTTAGAAAAGAGTTTTATTGGCAAAGAGAGATAAAGGCTACTATCCTTCGAGTGGAAGGTTGAAATTTCATAACGATTACTACGTCTTACAAGTCTCAACAAATCTATCAAAAGTCGACCAAGAGAAATGAATTATTTTGTTCTCTGAAGTCATCAATGTCAGAATTCTGGAGCTAGGGATAAAATAATTAATAATAGGTGATATCCATCACCTATTTAATCAAATTCGGTACAGCTTCCGTACAAATTCTGAAGCTAAAAATGAATTGCCTTGATACAGATAATATACATATTTACTCAAAGCATTTGACACCCAACTTTTAAAATAATATTAACATAGTCGGTACAACTTTCAATCAAACAAATAAAAATTGTAATTCATAACAGTAGGCAAACATTACGACCAATATACATATTTTTAACAGAAAATCACGAAAGTCTTTTACTCTTGCTCTGATACCACACGTAAATTTTATTTGATCAAATAAATTAATCAAACCCTACTTCCAAGATCTAGAACAATCATGATTTTCACATATTCATATTGCGGAATTAAAAACATCATAAGTTACATACTTGAAGCCATTGATGTAAACCTTTGTGATTTTTGAACAAGAATAACAGTATTTGGTGTAGCCTGAAAACACAGTTTCTCTCTCCTAATCTTTTAACGTAAGATACACAAATCAATGGGGGCAAGTGCACATTTATAGGTAGAGAGAAGACCGATTTCCTAGATCAAAATGAACTCCACTTTCTATCAAAGTAAGATATTATGAAACTATTACTTCTCTTTGACCAATCAGAAACCATCAGTTGCCTGATTAGTTTGGGATTGAGAAACTTATCATTATCTTGACCTAACCACATCACCAATCAGTATATATCACATGTGCCAAAAATCATGTGGGCCACATTTAAGTTTTACAATTATCCCTCAGTTCTAACCAACCCCAGGTGTGTAATTTGCTAGCTTCAATTCGGTTTGATTCCCTCTCCTGTCACTTTGATCGGTAAAGCAGGTTGTAAGATGTATAGATCTGGAATAGGATCATTCACCCTGTTAGAGTACCAAAGGTATGGTTCATTCGACAACTCTCCTATTGTTGGTCGGATCACATTCTCAAATTCATTTATTATTCGAAGTGGAGGAACGCTATATTACACTGTAGATAGGGGGTATGCATTTGTGTCTTTGTCCATGTGTGTGTGTGGTCAACAGGGCTCTAGGATTGAGATGAACTGGGGTGGTGTTAGGCTGCATTTGGGTGGGGACGACATATTTGGACAAGATTGATGCAGGTATGCTATAAATTACATGTTTTTCAAGCACCTAGTACTGCAAAAACTTAGTGCTGCGACAGAAATGGGGGCACAAGGATTACCTCCACAGGGTGTTTCATGCTGTACTTAAAACTGCCAGTCCAATGTCTAGAACATAGTAGATTAGCATATAAGTGCTTTAAATTTCCATGACAGTTGATTAAAGAATGACAGAGTGTGGTTCTACAATTGCTATGTGTATATTTCGGATTGCAATCATTGTTTTCCTAACTAATATGATGTGGAGAGGTGTTTGTTGATTTCAGTTGGGTGGCAGACAAGTTGGGATTATTGGCTAGGTAGCATTGGCTCAAAAGTAGCAAAAAGACTCAAGGGCTTCGGCGGCTTTATATCATACAACTCAAGGACGAAGAAACCATCAGTTTCATATACATTCTATCCAAATGTCTTTGAACTTGCATCTCACTGTAATACCCTTATCATCTGCTGCTCGTTAATTGAAGACACCTACCACATGATCAACAACTACGTCATGAAGGCACTGGGAAAGGATGGAATTATCATTAATATTGGGCGCGGGGCGATTATTGACGAGAAGGAATTGGTGAGATGTTTGGTGGAAGGAAAAATTTTTGGAGTTGGCTTGGATGTGTTTGAGAATGAACCTAATGTTCCCAAAGAGCTATTTGCATTGGATCATGTTGTGATGTTGCCTCATAGGGCTGCCTTTACAGAGGAATCCTTCTATGATGCATAGTTTTAAAACCCGGCGTGGACATCAATCCGGTGCATGGACTGGGTTAATGGGTCACTGGTCGAACCGGTAATATAATAAAAAATAATTATAAATAGGCTAAAAAATACAATAATTATAAAAATAACATCAAACATGTAAAGTTAAGTAGATAAAAATCATCAAACATGTATGCAATTTTAATGTATTTAATTTTCAATACAACTTGTAAAGTTAAGTAGAGAAAAATACCTCTATTGAAGTTCAAGGCTCTAAGTCTAAGTCCACCTCTTCGACAATGTATCAATCTAAGCATAATCCATATAATTTGCATTCTTCAAAGTTCAAACTTCATATTCAAACTATAGTAAGCAAGACACATGAAAACA
This sequence comes from Ilex paraguariensis, assembly GCA_963454935.2. Lineage (NCBI taxonomy): Eukaryota > Viridiplantae > Streptophyta > Magnoliopsida > Aquifoliales > Aquifoliaceae > Ilex > Ilex paraguariensis. Next base: position 1,266,748 of record CAUOFW020000447.1, read on the forward strand.
AAACAAAGCACATGAGCATAGCATAAAGACTCAAATAAACAAAATTGAAAATAAATTATTCAACTATTACCTAGTTCCACTTGAAAATACAAATATTACCACTACTATCAATTAACTAATCTACAACCCAATTATATATAATGAACAATAAGAATCCCAAACAAACCACAAGTTCAATATCACAATTCATAAAATGATGAAACTAGAAACACACTAGTGATTGGCTCGGTTCAGGAAACAGAAAATCCAGGGTACAAATCATTCACATATGTCAGTGAAAGAGACAAAAAAACCCACTAATCTAGTGGATTCCAGACCTTCATAAACAATCTTTTCAGCAATTATTGATCATCAGAAAACTCAAATGCCACTCAATTAGAACCACAAATTTGAACTTTGAAAAGGCATTGCCAATTGCCATGCATATAGGCTCAAAATCAACTCACCCATTAGTTAAAGAATGGAAATCCATGATAATATGAAGCCAAACATAAAAGAAAAACACAAATCAACCCAATCTCCTAAANTTAGTTAAAGAATGGAAATCCATGATAATATGAAGCCAAACATAAAAGAAAAACACAAATCAACCCAATCTCCTAAAACCCATTATCATCATCATGCGGGTGGGTCAACCATCACCACCATCCACTGAGCACATGCACAGCAAACTCATATGAGCTGCTCATAATCTTCTTCAGAAAATAGCAATTAATAAGACAACCCACTACTTGTTGGAATCGACTGGACTTCCTGCTGGAAGGAATCGATGGTCACTGACTATGGACTGGATCACTAGTGATCGTCGCTGGAATTGATCGCCGCTGCTCGTGGTTAGTCGTTGGGGTGGAGCGTGAAGGCTGCTCGTGGTCAGTCGTCTGGTCTGAAACGATTTAGGGCAAAACGTAAAACAGAAGGGAAAAGGGAAAAGACACAAAATGCCCAAATGATAAAACAATCTCATATTTATACTAAAGAAATTAAACCGTCCGATTTTGTAAACTCGTTCGGTTCTCATGGGTTTACCGATTTTTGACCGGTTCAACGATTTTATGGTGGGTTCTTTACATAAACGGTCTGATAGCAAAATCGGCCCAGTTAGGAGACCACCACTACCACTACCACCACAACTACCCCCACCCCCGCACCACCGTTGTCGCCTCTGCCACCACCACTGTCGCTATCTTACCACACCCACCGCCCTACCACCATTATCCCCACCACCACTGTCGCACCCTACAACCATTGCCGATGTCCCACCATCACCCCTACCACCCCCATCACCATACCATCAGCCCCATGGTCGTCACAACTACCACTACCACTGCCATCATTGCCAAACCACCACCGTCGCCATTACCCCAACCACCCCCATTGCCCCAACACCTCCATCCCCACCCATCGCCACTACCATCACCATTGTCACCCACTACAATTGCTACTATCGTTGTTTACCGCCACTACCCATCACCATTATCATCTTATTCTTATATTTATTATTATTACTACCATCATCGCCCACCGTCAGCACCCACCACCACCCGTTGTTGCCCACTATCGCCACCAAACATTGTCACCCACCCCTACCACCACCACCCGTTATCATTCACCACTACAAGCACCCATTGTCACCTATCCTCACCACCATCACCACCACTACTACCACCACCATTCGTCACTATCCATCACACTGTCGCCTAAAAGCACGCATCGTCGTCCACCACCACCATCGTCACCACCCACTACCATTACTGTCAACTATCATCATCGTCGTCCACCACCACCTTCGTCATCTCCCACGGCTACCACTACCACTATCATTACCGTTGTCATCCACGACTACCACCATTACCATGGTTGTCGCCACCCACCACAACTATCACCGTTTCCCATCATCACTACTACCGTCCATCACCATTGTCACTACTCATCCCACTACAATTGGTGCTTAAATTCATTTACATATTCTCTATATTTGTGATTTGATTTTAAGTGTGAATACAAATATGTTTATTGTTGAACATTTTTTTTTATTAATACATGCTTTCAGGCGCAGAGAATAACTAATAAATAAATATATGTACAATCAAAAAAAATTTATGATACCCACGAATCTAAGAGTCCATAATTATTTAAATTNGTGCTTAAATTCATTTACATATCCTCTATATTTGTGATTTGATTTTAAGTGTGAATACAAATATGTTTATTGTTGAACATTTTTTTTATTACTACATGCTTTCAGGCGCAGAGAATAACTAATAAATAAATATAGGTACAATCAAAAAAAATTTATGATACCCACGAATCTAAGAGTCCATAATTATTTAAAATTTTATTTGGGATCGAATACACAAACACCCACTATGAGTTCATCTCAAACTTTACATGTAATCTCTGATATCATTAAGTTCTTATAGCTCGCTTGCTTTTGCTTGACTTTATAAAATAGTTTAGCTATGTGGGCTGGACTTACCAGGTAACTAATTTTTTCTTCTTGTTTTGCTATTTTGTATGNATAATTATTTAAAATTTTATTTGGGATCGAATACACAAACACCCACTATGAGTTCATCTCAAACTTTACATGTAATCTCTGATATCATTAAGTTCTTATAGCTCGCTTGCTTTTGCTTGACTTTATAAAAATAGTTTAGCTATGTGGGCTGGACTTTCCAGGTAACTAATTTTTTCTTCTTGTTTTGCTATTTTGTATGGTGCACACACATGATGCTATTGGATCATTCATTTTACCATAAGAAAGTTGTTCTTTCAAATTATTTTGAAGTTTTGGGAGGGGGTGGGAAAGGGGATTAAGAGTTCGAATCTTATTCCTATATATTTTTTTTGCTTATTTCTATCACATCGTCTATTTTTAATCACTTAAATCATTTAGTTTTTGATAAATTTTTGACCCAATATAATTTTTAGGATAAATTTTACTGACATGCCCTAGATTTTTAGGGTAAATTTTATAGGAGCATGCAATAATATTTCAAAAATTAGAGAAGGTGTTATTAAAATATAACTTAAATCTAAGGCGTGTCAGTGAAATTTACTTTAATTTTTATTTCAGACACTTTTCATATAGTCTAATACATGTTGATATTTTGTTAAGATCATGTATTTTGAGAAAATTTTGTTGTCAATTTTTTTTTAAAAATAATGAATAGTATAAAATAAACATTGTTATTTTATACATTGAGATCAATTTTTTAGACATTCTAATTTTATATTGCATCGTGCCTGAAAGCACATGTTATTGCTATTTTACTATATGAATTCTATCTATCTCTAATATACTGCAAATTNCATCGTGCCTGAAAGCACATGTTATTGCTATTTTACTATATGAATTCTATCTATCTCTAATATACTGCAAATTGCAACAAAAGCAAGAGAGAATTTCTACGGTTGTTTCAATAATAATTCAGTGTCCCAAAGGAGATGTTGTGATACTTACAAATCGCATGGAAATTGTGCTAGTCGAATTTAGTTAATTTCCTTCTTTCCATATTTATCTTAAGCGATAAATAAAATAACATAACGAGCAATGTTACAAAATTTAAATAAAATCCAAAAAATTGTAACTCAAATGTATATTATTTTTTAGATGAGTGGATCCCATTAATTTTTTTCAGTGGGACCCTCTCATCTCACACTCATCTAAAGTATGATATACATTTTGATTTTAATTTTTAAATTTTATTTGAATTATTTACAATTTTTCATAACCATATTATCCTTTCCACCATGGCAAAAACCTTTCTATCCTGAGAAAATTTTGTATGTTTGTAGCACACCATTTAGCAATTTTCGCCGGTGTGCACAATCAATAATTAAAAAACTACACACAAGTTAGTTTTTTTATTAAAAAAAAAAAATCAGACAGTGATGAATCACAGCTTTTCTTGAGAATGTACAACTTATTATTGGCTATATACACCACCTACCCCTTCCAGTAATGAGTTAAACCCACAAAAATTTATCCCCCATGTTAAAGCAAAAGTCGGTGCACAAGCAAATTAATAAAAGAGCAATGCTATGAAATTTGCATTCCAAATCAAGGAAGATCAGTGGGTCTCATTTAAAAAAATTAATGGAACCCACTCATCCAATGGTCCCCTTTATTTAAGTTGAAAATTTGAGTTATAAATCTGAGATACATAGCATTTTCTTTAATAAAATGAGAAGTATTCAAAATTGTACATCAATGTAAATTCCCAATGGACAAAATTATAATTAANTTGAGTTATAAATCTGAGATACATAGCATTTTCTTTAATAAAATGAGAAGTATTCAAAATTGTACATCAATGTAAATTCCCAATGGACAAAATTATAATTAATTTGCCTAGTGTACCAATGTCAGATGAAGAGAAAAGAGAGTTAGAGTACACCTAACCGATCATATAATGATTAGTTAAAGTATGTATAAATTGATTCTTATATTNTTCTTTAATAAAATGAGAAGTATTCAAAATTGTACATCAATGTAAATTCCCAATGGACAAAATTATAATTAATTTGCCTAGTGTACCAATGTCAGATGAAGAGAAAAGAGAGTTAGAGTACACCTAGCCGATCATATAATGATTAGTTAAAGTATGTATAAATTGATTCTTATATTTTTGTTCGTTGAATCAAAAATAAAAGATAAAGAGAAAAAGAGAGTTAAGAGTACAAAAAAATGGTTTAAGATTGCCTGATGTCAACATATCCAAATCCAAACTCAAGTTAGAAAATCCGAACCAAATTTGAATAGATTATTCTACGAATTTGGTTTTTACAATCTAACATAATTATAACCGCGTTAGATCTCTTCTACAATTTAACTCAATTTGATCAAATAATGTCGGATTCTATGACGTAACTACGNCCTGATGTCAACATATCCAAATCCAAACTCAAGTTAGAAAATCCGAACCAAATTTGAATAGATTATTCTACGAATTTGGGTTTTACAATCTAACATAATTATAACCGCGTTAGATCTCTTCCACAATTTAACTCAATTTGATCAAATAATGTCGGATTTTATGGCGTAACTATGNGAATTTGGTTTTTACAATCTAACATAATTATAACCGCGTTAGATCTCTTCTACAATTTAACTCAATTTGATCAAATAATGTCGGATTCTATGACGTAACTATGTAAGATTCAGTTGAAACTTGATATTAATATATTCAATTGAGAATAAATTCTTTACAATGTGAATCAGATTGTTTAAGAACAATCAATCAAAATTTAATAACTACACAAGCTTATCGAAAATCCTTAACATTAGTTTGTGTATTTGTATAATTGTCAAATTTTGATTGACTGTTTGTAAATAATTAGTTCACAGCTAATCTCTATTCAAATTCAATCAATATAGAATTAATTCTAATTTAAATAATCGATCAAGTAAAAAACATCAATTCATCTCTATTAAATCGGATTCAAGCCAAATGATTAACAACCCCTCTAACAAAAATGATTAACAACCCACATCAAATGAAAAAAAAAAAAATCAAACGAAGTCTTTAATAAAAGCCATAATGGCAGCGGCTCTCCTAGTGTCAATCATATCGATCATATGAAACCCAACATCATCAAACCGAGCTTCAACCATCACTCCCTCAAGAACCAACATCTGAACAAAATCTTGTTGCCGATCAATCAGAGGATCGCCGCCGAACCCAATCACCAAACACCTCCCCAGATGTCTGATCTTCTCTTTGTTTGCACCATCCAACATCGGATTACAGAATCTATGGTCTCTATCAGTCCCCGGCGGCAATGCAAGCTCCCACAGAACATCAATGGCTGGCAAAGGAAAATACTGATCTGTTGCAAGCTTTAACTCCGATTTTGTTCGTTGTTTGCCTCCGAAAAATGGTTGGTTTAGAATAAGACCAGAAATTCTAACTGGGTCTAGTTTGAGATCTTGGATTTTTAATGCAGTGTTGAAGGCAATATTGGCTCCACAACTGGTTCCATATAGGTAACATCTTGAGAAATCTGCATAATCTCTGAGCCATTGGTCACCATTTGGGTCCAAAGCTTGTTGTGTAACCCAGTTAATGGCATCAATGGCGTCGTCGTACTGCGCCGGAAGACGATTTTCTGGTGCAAGACGGTATTCGACAGCGATGACTATGGCTGGCACTTCACAGGAGAGTTGGCTGTAGTTCTCATGGACCATGAAATCGGTGACACTGAAGTAAATCCATCCGCCGCCGTGGAAGGAGATTAAGATCGGAAGCCGAGCGACGGAGTTATCATTTGAGGGCAGTTTGGTCGGTCGGAAAATTCGGATGAAGGTTTTATTGTTGGCGTTGAGTATGACATCTTTGCTGATGACGGTTTGGCCGGGAAGAGGGTCGACATCGCCGGTAGGTGGAACGGCTGGAATGTTGAGAAGGCGAGTGACCGACCCGTCGGGGTTGAGGGAGATGTTAAGGTGTTGGTAAGGGTCGAATTTTGACATTTTAGGATTCAACACACCCTTGAAAATAATTATAATAATGTTGGAAGGAGATTAGGGTTTGTGAGTATTGTTGGTTTTTTTTTTTTTTTGTGTCATTAAAAAAAAAAAAAAAACCATGCAAGGAGCTATTTTGTTGGGGATGTAAAGGGATATCCTTAACTATCGGATAGGTAAAGTTTGGGAGACCATAAGATTTGGTTTTGTTGACTTTGACTGATTCTCGATAGGCACCTCCTTGTAATATGTGAAAGGAGTTGTGGATTTTAGCCAAAGAATTTTTTTTTTTTTTGGTTGGAAATTTATTAAAAAAGGAAGATGACGAGATTTAAACTCGTGACTCAAGATTTGAGTACAATATTTATTTTTATTTTATTTTATTTTTTTGATGAAATATGCATACGTTAGTTCCACTTGAAGTCGTAATAAAAGACAAACTAAAAAAATTGTGAAAAAAAATAATAATGCTATATATGCAGAGAAATGACTATAAATATTAATGGATATGTATATAGGACAATATCGCAATATAAGAATATTACTTGAGGTTAATCATTTGATTTCATTTGTTGCTTTAATCCGCTGTTATGATGTTTGGGATAAGGGGAATGTCTCAATATTAAATGGAATGTAGTGACAATAAATATATTAGATCAGCAAAATAAGTGAGACGATTAGAATTATAAATATAGTATTATTGATGGCAATGATTGTTGATTACTAAAGGAAAATTTTTGACCAAATAATTCTTTTTTTCTTTCTTTTCTATAGAAAAAATAGACTATAAAGGCTTGTTGAATTGTCGTATAGTAAAAGAGATGATTGTATCGGTTAATAAACTAAGATAAATATAATACTTATTGTAATCTAATGTTTGCTAAGACATTGGATGAGAGTTGAAAAATATAGTATTAATTACATATTGACCAAAATTCCATCAATCTAATCTAGTTATGCATACTTTTATTTAGTTGGTGGGCAAAATAATAAAATATAACTTAATATGATTTTACTATATTATAACACTATATTTTCAGATAGAACGGATTATCTGTATATATATTTTATATGTATGTAAAATAAGATTAGATATAATACAGAGTATTTTTAACAACCAAACGCAATAAAAGGTTGAATTAAAGAGTTTTAATTTATTATGATTCTTTAATACACACTTTAACTAAAGAGTTTTAAAATATTCAAGAAATCGTTACTGATGTTCAATCAAATTCAACTGGGAGATTGTGTGAAAATCTTATAAAATAATGCACACTTAAAAAATTTCTTTACTGTATAATTGGAATCTCACTCGTATCTTCTAATTTTTCAATCATGTCGAAACCTTAAATGAAAAACCCAAACAAAAAGATTGGTTTTCCATCACAAATGGAAACAAATATTTATATATTTTTGCTTTTTTAGTTGATAAGAATGATGAAAAGTCTAAATGATACAATTTTTGATCACTTGAATTAGAGAAAAAGAGAGAGGAGAAGAAAAAACATGCAAATTTAATAATTTGCAATAAGTGGTTGGTTCGATCTCCTTAATCTAATTCAAACATCAATAGTAAAAAAGTTGTTTTATCTAGGCCCGTAAATAGATCAGATTTCAATCTGAATCTAATCTGAATCTGTTTAATCAAATACGTACCGAGATTTTCATCTGATTATCCAAATTCGATTCGAATCCATCTAGATATCTTAAATCGACTATTGATATATATATATATATATATATATATATATATATATATATATATATATATGAAATTTTATTAAAATTCAATCCGGTTAAAATATACATGTAATAACGATCCTGATAGGCCTAGTGTCATCCCCTTAATCTATGTTCACTTATTTAATTTTAAGCTAAAGTCTCCACTAATCAATCTGGGTTTTGTCGGTTGATTACATGGGAATTACTCCAACTCGTAGACTTTCTTGTTATAATAACCTACCTATCTCTGTCAAAAAAAAAAAAAACTAAAAAGACAATTTTAACCCCAAGTTTCAAGTCAACTCCAACTTTTATATCAGATTTTCTAGGTTTACAAAAAATCTCCTAGGATTTGTTTGTAATCTTAAAAGCTAGTAAATCCCCCTAGACAATTCCGAATCCTACTTAAAGGACAATGACATTGACGAAGACAATAAAAAGCAAAGCTTCAACATCATAATGGAAACTGATTTTCCTTATGTTTGAAACAAACACAAACTGGGTGGTTAAGTTTAACATCATAAAGAAAGCAAACCAACAGTATCATCTTGTCAAGTTACAACAAATTCAACAAGTTCTGCTTAACATGTTATACCCATACCCATACCCATACCCATACCCATATTCATACACACTCTGTGTGTGTGTGAGAGAGAGAGAGAGTCTTGAAAACCCAGAAATCATAATACCCACATAAAGCTGATAGTATAGTGATATGGCCGTTGACTCTTAAATTGAGTGAACAAACTGCTGGACATTATTATAAAAAGTTTGAACTCTTACGGGATCAAAGAGATCTACACCATGGTGGCCTCCATCTTCAAAACACGCCACCACGTCAACACCACGCGCCACCATCAAGTCCACAAACTCTCTCTGCCGGTCAATAAGTGGATCACCACCACTTCCCCTAACCAAACACCTGCATAATTCTCCGATCTTCTTCTTGTGAAACTCACCAATATTCAATGGATTACAGTACTCATGATCACGATCAGCATCGTTCGGCAATGCCAAGGACCACATCAGATCGGTCAGAGGCATATTCAATACCGGATCATCGGTCAATCTCGTCTCCGATTCAGTCCTCTTCACCCCACCAAAGAATGGCTGGTTCATGATCAGACCCATGATTTTCACCGGAGAAAGATCAATGTCCAGTGCACGTAGAGCAGCATGGTAAATTATGTTGCCACCTGAGCTACCACCCATCAAGAACACCCTAGAAAAGTCAGCAAAATCTTTCAACCAAGCATCACAAATGTTCATATCTAGTGCCTGGTCTCGGACCCACATGATTGCATCCATGGCATCGTCGTAAGCTGCCGGAAGGCGGTGTTCCGGTGCAAGACGGTACTCGACAGAGAGAATCAGAGCTGGGACTTGAACGGTCATGTCATTGCATGATTCATGAAAAGGTTGAGATGTTGCACTGAAAAGTACGAAACCACCTGCGTGAAAGAATATAATGATTGGGAGTTTAGTATTTGGAGGAAGATTGGAAGGTCGAAAGATGCGAATGAAGGTGTTGGTGGTAGGGTTAAGAGGTATGTCTTTGGAGAGGGCGTGTTGGGTTGAGTTAGAATCGTTGGTGGTGGTGTTTTCTGGTGTTGGAGGTAGCTTGGGGAAGGCTTCGATTCGAGTAAACGAGCCGTCATGATTTGGGAAAAGGAAATCAGGCCCGGAAACCGTGGAGGACTTCCCCGGGGACAGTGGCTCAGCCATAGTTGGTTGGAGAGAGAAGAAAGAAGCGGGGGCGGGGGATGATAGAGGATTAAATGAGCAGTAATGAGAGACTGCCAATTGAAAGGCTGGTAGGTTGGACTCTATAGTGTCCAAGTATATTGGTATCTAATTTGAGGATTCGACTGCCTACCGAAATTTATTATATTTATGGGTATTTTTATTATATTTATTTATTAATTATTATTTGTGCATAAAGGTAAAAAATAATAAAAAATAAAAAATATATTTATATTAATATTCAAAATTACAAATTACAAATATAAAAAATAAATAAAAAAATTTAAGCATTGATTTGTAATAGGGGTGAGAGGTGATGAACAATAGTAGTAATGGTAGAAGACGGTAATGGTTGTGATAGGTGGCAATGACTATGATTGCAGTGGTAGCGACGGTAATGGTGGTGGTGGCGACAGCGATGGTGGTTGTGACGACGACAACAGTGCTAGTGGTTGGGGCAGTGGTGGTGGTAGGGGTGGCGGTGGGGGCAGTGGTGGTGACAACGGTGGTAGTGGCGGTGGTGGCGACGACGACTATGTTGGTGGTGGTAGTAGAGGTAGTGATGAGACAGTTTCAAACACTATTTTTTTAAAAAAAATATTTATGAAAAATAATTTCTAAAAGTAGTTTTAGAAAGTCATTTCAAACACACTCTCAGGGACCTATTTTTTATATTAAATTTAGGATGTTAATATTAACCGTTAGATTAACTTTAAAGTAAAATTTAAAGCGATCTCAACCGCGAATAGTAAAAGTCATTTTGTTTATCTTTTGAAATTTGAATTGTAAGATATTTTATTATATATATATATATTTTTTATTATTGTAATACCTAAAAAAATAATAAAAATACCTACAACAAATAGTAAAAATATTCACAAATGTGATAAAAGTAAATACAAATAAATTTTTTATTCATAAGAAATATGGTAAAAATAATTATCACAAATATGATAAAAACTCCACAATTGTGATAAAAACACTTGTAAAGGTACTAAATCAACCACAAAAATAATGAATTCTTTGGTTGTAAATAACTCAAAAAAATTATAAAAATACCCTTTAAAATAATAAATTTTAGAGGTATGACACCAAAATTTTTTTGGCGATGCCATAGTCAAATCTCTAATTTGATCTTATTATTTATTGACTTAATTAATCCTTATTATTAAATTGAATTGACAGTGATTTCTAGATAGTTAAAATATGACACAATTCGTTAACACAATATGAGATTAGAGAATTTGGGTCTTCCTTAACACACTTGTTTCATAAACGAGTGAATGCAACATGATACAATTAATAAACGAATCAGGTATAAATAAAGTCAATCAAAATAAATACACGACCCGACTTATGTATATATTAGTTATATATGACACAAACTCGATATGACATAATTCATTAGACACGAATGAATATAACAATTGAGTATGAGTTAAGTATTTTTTGACATAAACCCACTAATATCCGACACGTGTGTACTCCCTTTACCCGACATGATTGACAAACCTAGTGAGTCCTTAACCGTACCCACTCTAAATTTGATGATCTTATTTATTGATTTAATCGGTCTCTTATTAAATGAGCAATGTTATAAGGACCAAATTAAAGACTTAATTCAGTGTAATTATTAGATTAATTGAGAGTTCTAATGTTAAATAGAGCCCACCACTAATACAATTATTGTATTGAATTAAATTCCTAAATAACATTTTTCTTAATGAATTGCAGCGAATCTTGATCATGAACCGTTTTGAATTCAATGTCAACCATACATTAAGTTAACTAATAAAATTAACAAACCATATATATATATATATATATATGATGGTATCACGGAAATAATAACCCAAGTCCAATTAATGAATTGCTACTTGGATCGATGAGTTTGATCGAATATATGGTTGATTGCAAATGAGGGAAGGCTCAAGACGTAAATGGTTCACCTTAGCTGGAAGACCAAGACTACATCCATTTTAATGGAGTCTCTTGTTCTTTAAGTTCGTGTATTAGGATCAGGTGAGAATATCAAGATTGTAGGCACTGAGCCTTTACAGAGGCTTAAGCATTTGCTCGTTCCATATCCGAGGCAGAGGAATATCTTTTTTTTTTTTTTTTTTGGGGGGGGGAAGGGGATGCCTTTTGGTAGGTTTACACTGTTTTATTTATATTAATCATTCCTAGGGTTTTTGGTGGCTCCTTCTACCTTTGTGTTGATCCTGTAGGGACCTTTCGTCCTTGTCCTGCCAAATCCTATGTTAGCTGGCGCTACTGTGCCCACGATCTCTAGAACGTTACGAGCCACCATCTTTTGCGTCCGAGTGGATGTAACTGTCATAGGTTTCAAAGATGGTCCCCTTTTCTATTGGATGTGTGGCATGACGGGATGCTGTCAGGGCAAAGATTCGAACCCTCTTTCTCGAATAGTCATTCGACTCGTACCAGATTGGGCCAGGGCTAAATTACTTGTCTTTTGGAGTCATTGGGTTTTACTCTTTCTGCTCTTGATGTGGGCTAACCAGAGACACCCCTTTGAGCCAATAAGCCCTCTCTTTGAATTCTCAAAGTGCATTGGGCTCAGAGACTCTAGCGGCTCATTCCCAAATTTTCACCCTTATCAATATATTTATATAATAAAATAAGAGTGTGTTTGAATTTTATCCTAGTCATATTTTTCCTCTCAAAATCATCACCAATTACTTACCTTACATTATTCTTTTGTCAGACTCAAACGTTAAATCACATTACTTATTCTATCACATATTTAATTATTTATATATTTCCTACATAAAAATATCACATCACTTATTTCTATCATATATTTAATCATTTAATATTTGATTAATTTTTAGTTAAACTATATTTAAAAAATTTAATATAGTGAGATTGATTTTTTGGACGCTCGAATTTTATATTTTTTCATGCCTGAAGGTACGAATTATGACTAGTATATATATATAACGAGACGTCAACTACTTGGATTTCGATCCCATTTGGGCAATTTGGCTTATTGTACTAAGAAACCTAAGACAGGAATTGCTTCAAGCAGGGTCATTCAAAACTTATATTCTACGATAAACATTATAAATAGTATTTAAACTACCTGGGAAAGTGATGTGCTTACAAAAAAAAAAATAAAAAAATTTACCAAGTAAGCATAGTTAGATGCAGAATAGTAACATTCGTATTGTATTAGAATCTACACAACTTATACCTTAATTAAAATGGTATATAGTCAAGTTTGTCTCGTATTAAAATTTTATTGTGTGTAAGTCGTGCTAAATGGTTCATGTCATGTTTATTCGAGTTTATAACGATGGATTTATTTAATAAGACTAATGAATCCACCCGTTTATTATTTGATCCCATTAACTGTTAACTCAATCTCCATAATTCTGTGTTGATTTCGTGCTAAATGGGCCTACTTTAAAACTAACAGACATGACATACAATAACCAAACTTAACGACCTACTAATGATAGCATGATATGGACTTGCAGGCAATCTCTTCAAAGTGTAACAAAAAGGCAGAACAAACTCCACCTAATTTTGATGATAGAAAAATTCTAAAATAAGCAACTAACACGATCATAATTAGCATTAGGTAAACTCAACTCAACAAAGTCTTTTTCTCAATTAGTGTCAGCTGCGTGAATCCTACTTCTCTACTGTACACTGATTTTTGTTAAACCGTAAACTATGTATCCTTTTTACTATAATTTGCACCAGTTCAAAGGGTATTAATCTCTCTGCCATAATGACTTCCACCTAACTTGGGTATGGTAAACTGTTTGTTAAACCTTACGAAGCCTTTCAAAGGATTAGGTGTTTGTGCAAACATCAATACCAACTGCAGGATACACAGAGCAATTTCTCTTATCAAGATTCTGTTGTTCATGTAGAGTAATAATTACCTCAAGAATGCAGCTAGTATCTTCCAAAAATCCATAACATCATCTTTTTCCTGCTCTGCTCCATGATATCAGCATTCATATTACCCTTCCCTGTTACAATGGTAGTATACACGACAAGTCGAAAACAAACAACCTAGGCAGGTTAAACAAGGAATTATCTTGCTCTTTCCATAATTAAGTATTGTAATTTTCAAGTGATTGATTTCCTGTCAATGGTTGACAAATTCACGAAGTCAGAAACAGAACTGCAATATGACAAATGTTTCTTGAGATAAGCAGAGATACGATGCTTTATTGCATTACCACTCCCAGGAGGACAGTTATGAGAGGACAATATTTAGAACAAAACATCTGAATACAACATGTTAACCCCTCCCCTTTTCTCTCCTTAATATCCTATTCTGATACTAGTTCTGGGTCTTGCCTAGTCCAAGGAAACCTAAAGCACTCAAATTCTGACAACAGTTAAGTGGTGTTTGAAATATGAGAAAAGCAAAACCTAAATCCCAAACCATAATTCAAATGCAGCCCTTCATCCTACTTTCTTAATAGAATATTTGCTTCACTATTTTCTTCAAAAAAAAGGACCTAAGTTGACAACCCTAATTTCCTATGATATCATGTGTGACTGTATGCCTAAGAATTGTGCTATCGGACAAGAAGCCCCCAGTGAATGTTTCCTGGAGGCCCGACCTTCACGACTGTATAAGGATTGCTTGGATGGCCAGAGGTTTGGATTGACATCATCAAGCTTGGTTGGATAATGCATTGTTCAAGGGCAGATGGCACCTTCTGTGAGTCGCTGTCCTACTTGCGAGTTTAAAGAGCTTTTATGCCACCTTATCAGGTTTCCGTGCCCTCAAATAATGGCAACTCATGTGACTACATCCAGTATTAGAGCGATGATATATTTTGATACTATACGATGAAGGCTATAACCCTGTCTCATACGTATTGCCATGAGTATATCATACAATGCCTTCAAACTCTGCTGTTCGGTTAACATGAAGGGGGGAATAGCAGATTTTGGAGGCATTGCCCGAGATCAGAACCACAAATATGAATAATAAACCACATTAAACTACTAGTCACAGATAATGCTACTGATAAATGACTAGTAGCATGAACAAATTCAGTTCCATCTAGATTTGGGCATTGTCGTTTTTGCAAGCTGCTACATGACGCCATATTCAGCTGTAATACCATGCCTCAATCCTATATTCTACCATGGCAAACTCAGATGATCAAATATTATTACTAGAGAGAATAATTAACATAACCTCCAAGATTTTATAGAATCAAGAAGTGAATAAAAGGATGAAGGTCACATTAGACTCTGTGCTTCCTTTTCAATGTTTTCGAATATTTGAGACAAAACTATTTGGGACAAGAAGTGAACACAAAATTTTGCTTTTCTATGTATAATAGTTATCGAAGACATTTTAAATCCTATATAAAGGTGACAAGAAGCACCCAACAGAACTCAGTTCAACCTCTTTATGCAACTTTACAACTTCAGAGATCATTTGGTTATTAAAAAAGGAAAAGAAATTGAGNATAAAGGTGACAAGAAGCACCCAACAGAACTCAGTTCAACCTCTTTATGCAACTTTTCAACTTCAGAGATCATTTGGTTATTAAAAAAGGAAAAGAAATTGAGACTTTAATTACAATATGAGCATCTAGAATGCTCCGAAATAGCTAGGACAAGGCTTTGTCAAATTAATTATGTAATTTTTTTTGGTACATTGGAAAGTTTAAATAGGGTAAGTTATACGGTCAAACAAAAAAATACTAGCTAAATCATTCTCCAGCAGATCCCCAATTGAGCACAGGCGTGTCTCTAACACAATTGATTACATATAACGGGTTGCAAAATTAGCCCGGAGTGCTTCCCTTTTTTAGCTCAGTATTTCTTTCATTTGCATTTGTGTATGTGCAGGTATATGTGTTTGTGCATGAGGGCATACACAACCTTACCTAACCATGTCTACACACATACACAACCATGCCTAAACATGCCTCGACACTTCCACATGTATATATAATCCTTCTGCAATAGACGAGGCCAGGAAGATATTGGTTCCCACACATTGATATCAATGTAACTTTAGAACAAAACTCACATACTTAGGCAGCAGACAACCAAAAATGCAAATAGGGGCCCAATCCGTTGGAAACCCATAAAGTAAGCTCATCAAAGTCCAAGGGCACTAAATTTGTTGATTAAGGTCGACTCAACACTCAAAAAGTGAGAGCAACTGTCAAAGATATATCCTTTATGCCTGGGATTCCTAGAATTTAACATTCTGTGGGAGCACAAGCTAAAGGGAGTCTGTGCCTTAATTATTACTGTTCTAAAAGATCATACTGAGATGAAGTTTTGTGGACCAAACCAAATATGCAAATAATCAAGTGAATAGCCAAGCTGAAATCGGGAAACATACAACTTTTTCTTTTTGATTTTCTCACAATTTCTACCAAAAAAAAAAAAAGATACATAAAACGGTCTACAACAGTGCACTCTACTGTTTGTGAAATCGGAATCAAACATCTGACCAACTCACCGAGCCTTTTTCCGGGACTTGAAAGGAAAGTTAGATGGTGGTGATGGTGAAAATTCAAACGGCAAGTGGGGTGGCTCAGCCTCACCAGAAAGCATCCCAACAATTTCTTTCATGGTCGGACGCTTGCTAGGTGACCTTTGCAAACAGAGAAGTGCAATTGTGATACAGAGCAATGCCTGTTCTCGATCCAACAACTGAATATTGGGATCGACAAGATCCAAGAGCCTCCCATTGTGGGCAAGTTGTCGAGCCCACGAAATCAGATTTGCCCTTTCAAATTCTGCCATTGGCGAGGCCGTTACTTGGAGTGGCCTTCGCCCAGAAACCAAAACCAATATCAGAACACCAAAACTATAAACATCACACCTCTCAGAGAGCTGCCCACCACCACCATACTCAGGGGCAATATAACAAACAGTTCCTCTCATACTAGGAGTACTACTAACACCACCGCTCTTGGGGATATCCCCACTAGCCCAATCTTGGCTATTCCTCCTGCCATTTCGAAACTCCCCACTGAAACCATCCAACCACCAATCAATGCTACCCTTACTACCCCTGCTCTTCCTCTTCTTTCTCTCAGGCACCACATCTTCATCTCTCTGCCACCATAATTCTCCACCATTATCAGATTTAGTCCCCCTTTTCTTCTTCTTCTTCGTCAATTCCTCGCAAAATTCCTCTTTCCACCACTCCCTTGGCTTCCTATTCTTCTTCTCCTTCTGAACTCGCTCCTCATCCAATGAAGCCCACCACTCCAATTTCTTCATATGCTTCTTTGGCTCCATTTTGGTAGTCTCCTCCATTGCCCTCGATGTTTCAATCCAGTCCTTTTTGGGCCTTTCCTTCTTTATCTCACTCCCAATCCACTCCATCACATAATCTTTCACTCTCCCTGACTCTGATCCTCCATTACCATTGTCTTGTTTCCACCACCAATCCCTCCCAGAAAGACTTTTCTTCCTCCCAACCACCCTCCTATTCCCACTATCAACACTGGCCCTATCAAAACATCCCTCAGACACACTCGTCTTGTCCAATCCCTCAGACGGAGATGCCTCCACCGCACCTATCTCTGGCGACACCGCCACCTCCCCTTCCAAAACCCTCACACAACAACTCTCCGGTGACTGATCTACATTCACCACCACTTCCTCTGTCATCACACTCTCTGTTTCCTCAATTATCGACCCGTTATCTTCCCCATTTCCACAACACATCTCGGAACCCTTTTTCCCCTTGTCAATTTGATTCTCCCCTATGTTAATGTACGTTTCAACAATGTCATCTCTTGTTAAAACTTGTGCTAACCCAAAATCTCCGATTTTGGCATTGAAATTACAATCCAATAGTATATTGGATGGCTTGACATCGCCATGAACTATTGGGGGATCACAAGAATGAAGATATTCAAGAGCTTTTGCAATAGCTATAGCGATTCCAAATCTTTTTTTCCAGTCCATTAGCTCTGGACACTTGCGATCTAACAATGCATCTTGGAGACTCCCACTNACTATTGGGGGATCACAAGAATGAAGATATTCAAGAGCTTTTGCAATAGCTATAGCAATTCCAAATCTTTTTTTCCAGTCCATTAGCTCTGGACACTTGCGATCTAACAATGCATCTTGGAGACTCCCACTATGCATGTACTCATATACTAGTAATAGTCTCCGGCGACGACGGTGACGATTACTACTACATCTTGTGCCATCGGAGGAGAATCCGAGGATGGACACCACGTGTGGGCAGCAAGTGGTGTCAATCCTCGAGGCAAGCGAGAGTTCATTGTGGAACTCTCGCTCTCCTTGGAGAGAGCCGGAAGCATCCATGAGCTTCACAGCTATCTCCAGCCCGGACGGGAGGATTCCTTTGTAGACGGAGCCGAACCCTCCCTGTCCGAGGCGGTTGGCTGCGGCAAACAACGACGTGGCACGGCGGAGTACGGAGTAGGAAAATCTTTGTGGAGTCTTCAGATCCGCAGGAGCTGTTCTTTTCCGGGACAGTTTACGGTAAATAATCGCAAACAAAACGAAGAATGCAAGGGCTATTGTGGCTGCAAGGATTGGAGGGATGAGGGGAAAGCGGTTGTGGAGGTGGCTGTGTGGGTGGTGGTTGGGTGGCGATGTGGTGGGGAAATCAGGGAGTGGTGGTTGTGGGCTGCTAGAGGACATTGTTGTGAATATAAGTGGGTAATGAGGGGTGGATGTTAGAGATGCATTTACAGAGATTTTGTTCGTAGAAAATGGATCTTGACGCAGACCAATCGGAGAAGATACGGTGTGTGTTTGTGTTTGTGTGTGTGTGTGTATACAATCTCTCTGCTTATCCTCCCGTCGTTCTCTTTTATCTCTCTCTTCTTCTATTCTCTGAGCTGAAAAGAGAGCCGTTTTGTTTAGTAGTGAGTCAAAGCTATTTTCACAGGGCTGTCACGTAAGTAGGTTGAAGCGGGGCCATATTTGAAGGTCAGATAAAATTCGATTAAAATATTATCAAC
Organism: Ilex paraguariensis; assembly: GCA_963454935.2. Taxonomy (NCBI): domain Eukaryota; kingdom Viridiplantae; phylum Streptophyta; class Magnoliopsida; order Aquifoliales; family Aquifoliaceae; genus Ilex; species Ilex paraguariensis. The sequence continues at coordinate 1,285,663 of CAUOFW020000447.1, forward strand.
AGATTTATTTAATAAATAAATAAATTGTATGTAGTTTTTTTTATTTGAAAAGCAAAATGGCTGGAAATTAAGTGTTAGGAATTGTTTCAAATTTCCTATAATATATTTTTTTATTTTTTAATAATAAATTATTCATTATTAATAAATAAGGGACCCGTTTACATATAATGGTCCCACTTCATTTCTTCATAGGTAATTTATCAAGAAAATAAAAAATATATATATACTATAGAGTTCTAACAAATAATATGTTATAGAGGTAAGTTTGATTCTCTAACTATATATTATGATTGATCTAATATGCCTGATTTTAGGTGATTGTATAAATTTCAAGTTCATATAATAATTATAAACTTAAATCATTATAACTATTTGTTATTATTAAAAATGATAATAAACTACACGGAGTAGATCAAGTGGTAATAGAGACGAATTGTAAACTAAAACGTTTTAAGTTTGANTATTTGTTATTATTAAAAATGATAATAAACTACACGGAGTAGATCAAGTGGTAATAGAGACGAATTGTAAACTAAAACGTTTTAAGTTTGAATCATAACAACTCTTGAGAATCAGACAATGAACGATTTATTTATCATGAATATCTTAATTTC